>JADBJO010020650.1:27500-30970 GCA_016801955.1 Conus betulinus
TAGCGAAGTCTTTGAAATCGACGAAAGACAAATTTACGTGTTCATCAGCGTCATCTATTACTACGAATTTTTTTTTCTTTTGTCATGTTAATGTGGTGCCCCAACATACATTTTTTTTCCCCACATTCTTTTCTCTTTTTTTTCTTGCTTTTTTTTTTTTGGAGGAGCCTCCATCCTCCCCCCCCCCCCCCCCCCCCCCCCCCCCCCCCCCCCCCCCCAAACTTTTCACTTCTTCATTTTTTCTTCTTTTCAAAGCCTCACACACCACGCACAGTTTGTGTTTCATACATCACTATGCATTTGACAATCAACAATCCTTACTAATCATCTTAACAGATTTCAGCAAGCGTTTTGTCTAACCTCATTCGGTTAAAGTGCACGGTAAAGATGCATAACAGGCGTAGCCTCAAGACTTGGAGACCAGATGCTGCGTTTTACTTGATCAATCAGTAAAGCTTCACTCAGTATCTTAGAGATAGAGGAAACAGACATTTCCTTCTCTGACGAACACGGGGTCTAGGTTCTGCTCACTGTAATGGACTGTTTTGGATCTTGTGGCCTCTGAGAGGAGTCCGTCAGTGTTGGGTTAACGGTCCTTACTCTGCTACAGATCTTTGAATGGCTTAGCTCCTTCCCACCTTTCTGATCTCCATCATCTCTATGTTCCTTCTGGGCAGTTGGGTTCTTCTACTGAAAAACACTCTGCACAAAATCCCTCCATTTCGAAATAAAACCTATGGCGATCGTTCTTTCTCTCTTTTTTTTTTTCTGGGTTCGGTTTCTTGGAACAAACTCCCAATATCTTTTGCGTAGTTCAAACCCCTGTCTTCCTTCAAGGCATCTCTTAAAACAACTCTCTTCACCCATCAGTAGCAGTTCTTTCTTCCTCTTCCCTTGCCCATCAAATTGATTCTGCGACTAATTTGTGTGTGTGTGTGTGTGGTGTGTGTGTGTGTGGTGTGCGTGCGTGCGTGCGTGCGTGCGTGCGTGCGTGCGTGCGTGCGCGTGCGTGCGTGCGTGCGTGCATGCGGTGTGTGTGTGTGTGTGTGTGTGTGTGTGTGTGTGTGTGTGTGTGAGTGTGCGTGTGTGTGTGTGCGTGGTGTGTGTGTGTGTGTGTGTGCGCGCGCGCGCGTGCGTGTGTGCGTCTATGGGTGCGTGCGCGTGCGTGTGTGTGTGTGTGTGGGTGTGTGTGTGTGTGTGTGTGTGTGTGTGTGTGTGTGCGCGGGCGTGCACGCATGGGCGTGTGTGTATGTGCGTGCGCGCATGCTGTTGTGTCCGTTGTTGTGCGACAGTGTGTGTGGGGATCATGTGGTGTGTGTGTGTGTGTGTGTGTGTGTGCGCGCGCTGTGCGTGCGTGCGTGCGTGGATGTGTGTCAATATGCACCTTGTGTTTGTAGATGCATGGCACTTATTGCCATATTCGTCTTCTTATTGGCTTCATTTATGCTTTCTTTAACCTTTATGTGTTCGTAAACACTTCGGGCTTATGAAGTAAGATTAAGTGCCGTAAATAATCATTACTTCTTATATCATCATTATTGTCATTATTATCATTATTGTTATTATTAACGGTCTTGGCTTTGTTAGAGAGTCTAGTCACGTCATGTTTCTGACGAGTCTGTCAGTTTTGGGCTAGCCCTGGCTTTGATAGAGAGTCTAGCCACGTCATGTTTCTGATGAGTCTGTCAGAGTGCTGGGTCGTCGGAGGAACATCACCACCGATCAGATTTAGCATAGGTGAAGGTCAGCGCCACACACTTAGAAGACACAGAAGCAGTGGACTTGTCCCTAAGTGCAGTAGAATATGAGGCGGTTTGGGGTCAAAAACATTGTTTCTTGGATCTTGAAGGTTTTCAGCCTTAACACTGAAGCGTGAAGTTAAATGCAGCTTTTTTTTTTTTTTTTTTTTTTGGGGGGGGGGGGGGGGGGGGGGGGGGGCATGGGGGCATAGGAATTACACGTGTGAGAGTAAGTGACGGGTTCTGCTCCTTTAATTTCCTGACTATGCTACTGCTATGTCTACTACCCCCCCATCAGTGAGGGGAATAGGGTGTAGAGGGAAAAGAAGTGAAGCGTGTGAGAGGCAGATTTTCTTCATCTAGGGAATTCACGTGTCTTGCAGTCAGAAAGAAGTTTAAAAAAAAAAAAAAAAAAAAAAAAAAAGGGGGGGGGGGAAGAAGAGAGTATGGTGACAATATTATCTTTGACGCGAGTTTGAGAGTGGGTGGGAAGAAGGGATGTCGACTTCTGTAGTGACGTCATGTTGTATCAGTGACGTCACGGTTCTACACTGTGTTAGAGAGACGTCTTTTTCTGTTCGTGCAGGTAGCACATGACGTGAAATGTGACAGTCTTAGCAACGTGTCAACTTGGAAGTAAGACAAAGATACAGCAGGGAGAAAAGGGAGTGAGGTTAGGAGAGGTATGTATGTGTGTTTACGTGCAGGCCACCGTCAGAAAATGATGTAAAAAAGATAAGGCAAAAGTGGAAAGAGAGAGAGAGAGGAGAGAGAGAGAGAGAGAACCTTTATTCAATCAAGGATTGAAATTTTAGGAAGAGCCTATGATTCCAGTCTGTCACACCCACACACACTCACACACACACGCGCGCGCGCGCGCACAAGAGAGAGGGAGAGAGAGAGAGAGAGGGGGGGGGGGGGGGGGATGGTGACGGATGCTACCTCATGACAACTCGGGATATATCAAGCATTTGATCCGTGATTCGTTTCTGAGCAAGCCATGATAGTTCATCGTTGAGAACATTCCCATCTGCTATCAAAAAACAAAGGAGGAAATCAACAAAATCAAGCCATGATAGTCCATCGTAGAGAACATTCTCATCTGTCATAAAAAAAAAAATAAAGGAGGAAATCAACCGAATATAGCCTGATTACCTTCTCTTGAATTCGACGTGAAGCAGCGTGTTTGCACGAGTTGCTTCTCCATGCTCGTCAAATTCATCCACACACGTCGCTCTTCGCTTGATCTGGCAATGTTTGTTTAGTACACAGATGGCCACCTGAAACCTTTGCACCGAGTCGACACAAAAATTTCAGCGAAGACAAAGGCACTTTCCGTTGTAGTCGCTTGCGCTCTTCTCTGAACAGGCCAACCGTGTAGTAACAAACAAGTACGGTAACTCTTGCGCCCATGATAAAATAATTACAGGCCCTTAACTCCAAACGGGTGCTGCTTTCGACACAAAATCGCCTGGCAGAATGGGACCACACAGAGCACACAGAGAACAAACAAGGCCACATTTAACCTATGTAACGTTTTGTTGTCTTCTCCATTTTTTTTTTCAACAACACGCGCTTTCGACAGTCTAGACTAAAGACAGCGCTGTTGGTCTCAGTTTAATCTCAAACAGCCTCTGCGACTGGAATCCTCGGTTGTCTCACTGAACAGCGACAGACAGACAGGCAGACACAGACAAAGACACACAGACGCACAGAGAAACAGAAGGGGGG
>JADBJO010020651.1:0-17500 GCA_016801955.1 Conus betulinus
GTGGGGCCGGCTGTGTGTGTGTGCCACCGCTGTGTGCTGTGAGAGACGAGAGAGAGACGAGAGAGGCGGAGAGAGAGAGAGAGGGGTTGTTTCTCACTTAAGCGCTCATTACGTAAAACTACTAAAACAATTCTAAACGAAATTGTGGTAAAGCATGGAACGGAGTCCAGGGGATGAACCCATTTTAAGTGTGAAGCACAGTCTCGCTTGGGAAGCGTCTCCGGCGTCCATCAAGAGCGGATTTCAGATCGTTCAGCAGATTAAACATGTACGGGAAAGTAACTCCTTCGGTGATGCAAACAAATGCCACATGATTATGTACCTTGGTGACGGGTTGTGCGGCGGAGGTCGTTACTCGGCGAGCCACACTTTCTATTCTCATCTACAGTGTCCGTTGCACTCACTTTGAGTTATCTACATCAGTTACTGAATCCTTCCACTCTTGAGTTATCTACATCAGTTTGAATCCCTTCCTCTTGAGTTATTACATCACGTTGAATCTCACCTCTTTGAGGTATCTACATCCGTTGGATCTTCAATCTTTGAGTGATCTACATCACAGTTTGGAAGCCTTTCACCTTTGAGTTATCTACATCACGTTTGAATTCCTTCACTCTTTGAGTTATCTACATCACTTTTTTGAATCCTTCACCTCTTTGAGTCTTTATCACGTTTATCCATACAATCACGTGGATTGAATCACGTTTCATCCTTGCCCTCTTTGAGTTATCTACATCACGTTTGAATCCTTCATCTTTGGTTATCTATCATCACGTTTTGAATCCTTCACTTCTTTGTGAGTTATCTACATCACGTTGAATCCTTCACTCTTTGAGGGTTATCTACAGCCTGACATCACGTTTGAACTCCCTTTTCATCCTTGACTCTTTATCTACATCACGTTTGAATCCTTCACTCGTTGTGTTATCTACATCACGTTTGAATCCTTCACTTTTGTTGTTATCTACATTCACGTTTGAATCCTTCACCCACGTTTGGAGTTTGTCCTACATACTCACGTTTTGAATCCTTCACCTTTTGTGGTATCTACAATCACTTTTGAATCCTTCACTTCTTTACATACGTTAATCTACATCACGTTTGAATCCCTGCCCCGTTTGAGTTATCTACATCACGTTTGAAGTCCTTCACTCTTTGATATCTAAATAACCTTGGAATCCTTCACCTTTCTGTTATCTACATCACGTTTGCAATCCTTCACCCTTTCTGTTATCTACATCTCTATCTGTTCTCCGTTTCAATCATCCTTCACCTTTCCTGTTTCGCCTCTATACAGTTTCAATCATTATCACCTCTATATCCGTTTCAATCATTCACCCTTTCTGTTCTCCTCTATAATCACGTTTCAATCATTCACCCTTTCTGTTCTCCTCTATATCACGTTTCAATCATTCACCCTTCTCTGTTCTCCTCTATATCACGTTTCAATCATTTCTGTTCTCCTTTGTTCTGTTCTCCTCTATACCCATCACGTTTCATCATTCACCCTTTCTGTTCTCCTCTATATCACGGTTTCAATTTCATTCACCCTTTCTTCTACTCTATATCACGTTTCAATCATTCACCCTTGTCTGGTCTCCTTAAGGCTAGTTTGGAATCATTTACCCTTTCTGTTTTCATTTACATCACATTGAATCATTCACCCTTTCTGTTCTCCTCCATATCACGTTTCAATCATTCACCCAAGTTAGCTCGTGGCATGATCTACACTCACTAAAACGTCATTGGAATTGTGAGATATATGGGTGAAGGGGGGAACGGGTAAGGAAGGCGGTAAGCAAGGTCTTGTAGGTTGGGAATAATGTTTGGGGCGAAGTGGGGTGGGGGGGAAAGGAAGATAGAGCA
The DNA here is from genome assembly GCA_016801955.1 of Conus betulinus. Classification (NCBI taxonomy): domain Eukaryota; kingdom Metazoa; phylum Mollusca; class Gastropoda; order Neogastropoda; family Conidae; genus Conus; species Conus betulinus. The sequence goes on from JADBJO010020651.1 coordinate 1,867, forward strand.
CAATTCGCACTTTGTTCACGATCTTTACTAGCAAAATGATTTTTACGGGGGACCTTGCTTCTTTTTCGATACGTGCACGTCAAGGTGATTTCAGTTTTATTTATGGAACAGGGCCTGGAATGATCATGTCCTGGGCATCTCACATGCCCTCATCACCACTTCATCCGTGCCTGAGGGGCGGTGCTCTCTCGCTGCTTCTCATCACCGCCAAAAAGAAAATGTTGAATGTACCCAGAACGCGGTGGACATAGAGTTGTTGATAGCTTCTGCATTTTACGCATTTTACAGCACACGTCATCGCTTGTTCTGTCATTTGGCTGAGATTGCATTCGTAGCCCATAGTAAATTTGGACATCTATTTGGACAAAAATATAACTCCCCCCCACCCTCCCCCCCCCCCCCCCCCCAGGCAAAAAAAAAACCTACTCTTCACACCTGTTTGGGCAAAGCTAGCTCCAGGAGAAACTTTAAATCTTCCTACCTGTTTCGACAAATCGCCCCTTTATTCCCCATCATGACCAGAGAATAAGTCTTACTCACCTTTTTAGACGAGTCACCTACCTGCAGAAAAAAAAAATAATCTCACCATCTGTTTTCAACAAAGCTGTTAATCCTAGGAGAACAAGTTTCCCTGTCTGCGGTGGATTAAATCAGGTCTCTAGAAAAAAAAAAAAAAAAACGTCTTTTCCACCTGTTCGGGCAAAGAAACCCTAGGAGATTATCTTATCATCTGGTTGACATATAATAACCTTGAGGACAAGTCTGCTTTCCTGTGTGGGCAAATTCAGTTTCCAAGAAAAACAAGTCTTCCCCACGGTTGGGACAAAAATCCACCCCAGGAGAACAAGTCCTCTCACCTGTTTGGACAAATCTTTCCCACCTGTTTGGGACAATGAAACCCCGAGAGAACAAAAATACGCGTCACACAAAAGAAAAGAACAAGTCGTTTCCCACCTGAATTGCGACAATCTGAAAACCGTCAACAAGAGAAAACAACTACCCATGCCCCCACACCAAAGAAGTCCCCCAAGATCGCCCTCTTCACCACTGTTGGACAACTGCAACCCCAAGAGAAACAGTACTGGACACATAAGCAGAGAAGAACAAGACTTACCCACCTGGTTGGACCCTGACAAACCCCGAGGAGAAAACAATACGTCAAACAAAGGAAGAACAAATCCTTCCCACCGGTTTGGACACCCTGCCAAACCCCCGATTCCTGAGAAACAACTACCGTCCACACCAAAGAACGAACACACGATCTTCCCACTGGGTCGTCCCGGGACAACTGCGTGTGCCCGCAAGAGAAACAACTACGTCAAACATAAGAAGAACAATATTCCCACCTGTTTGGACACGACCACCGTGAAACCCCCGGAGAAACAACTCACGTTCGACACACAAATGAGTACAATATGATTCACTACACCCTGAACTTTAGGACACATGAAATCCCAAGAGACAACAAACACTACACACATCAACACAATGAAGAAAACTCTCTCTTCCCACTGATTGGTACCCGACAACGAAACCCTCTAAGAGAAACAATCTACCGTCACACAAAGACGACACCATCTTCACCCACCTCGCTGTTTGCATCAACTGACATACCAACAAAGAGAAACACAGCAAACTATCGGTCACACAAAGAAGCAACAAATCTCCCATCCTGTTGCGACAACTGAAAAACCCCAGAGCAAACAACTACTGTCACACCAAGAAGGAACAAGTCTTCCCGCTTTGTTCTGTTCAACCACAAATTTCTCACACAACTCACAGACCACCACACTATCCTTTTCCAACTAGCCTGTTAGGGAACCAAGTGACCACCGCAAAACGAGGCGTGCCAGTGTCTTAAGCCCGTGGGCGGCAGGGGCAGGCACGGTCTGGCACTGGTGTTTGCTCGTTGAATCCGCGTCATCTGAATGGTTGTAGATGTCCAGCATGGTCACCAGGGGGGGGGGTGGGGGGGGGGGGGGGGGGGGGGGGGGGCGGGGGGGGGGTGGGGGGGGGAGGGGGGGGGGGGGGGGGGGGGGGGGGGGGGGGGGGGGGGAGGGGGGGGGGGGGGGGGGGGGGGGGGGGGGGGGCGGGGGGGGGGGGGGGGGGGGGGGGAGGGGGGGGGGGGGGGGGGGGGGGCGGGGGGGGGGGGGGGGGGGGGGGGGGGGGGGCGGGCGCGGCGGTGGGGGGGGGGGGGGGGGGGGGGGGGGGGGGGCGCGGGAGGGGGGGGGGGGGGGGGGGGTGGGGGGCAGGGGGGTGGGAGGGGGGGGGGGGGGGGGGTGGGAGGGGGGGGGGGGGGGGGGGGGGGGGGGGGGGGGGGGGGGGGGGGTGGGGGTGGGGGGGGGGGGGGGGGGGGGGGGAGGGGGGGGGGGGTGGGGGGGGGGGGGGGGGGGGGGGGGGGGGGGGGGGGGGGGGGGGGGGGTGGGGCGGGGGGGGGGGGGGGGGTGGGGGGGGGGGGGGGGGGGGGGGGGGGGGGGGGGTGGGGGGGGGGGGGGGGGGGGGGGGGGGGGGGGGGGGGGGTGGGGGGGGGGGGGGGGGGGGGGGGGGGGTGGGGGGGGGGGTGGGGGGGGGGGGGGGGGGGGGGGGGGGGGGGGGGCGGGGGGGGGGGGGGGGGGGGGGGGGGGGGGGGGGGGGGGGGGGGGGGGGGGGGGGGGGGGGGGGGGGGGGGGGGGGGGGGGGGGGGGGGGGGGGGGGGGGGGGGGGGGGGGGGGGGGGGGGGGGGGGGGGGGGGGGTGGGGGGGGGGGGGGGGGGGGGGGGGGGGGGGGGGGGGGGGGGGGGGGTGGGGGGGGGGGGGGGGGGGGGGGCGGGGGGGGGGGGGGGGGGGGGGGGGGGGGGGGGGGGGGGTGGGGGGGGGGGGGGGGGGGGGGGGGGGGGGGGGGGGGGGGGGGGGGGGGGGGGGGGGGGGGGAGCGCGGGGGGGAGGGCGAGGGGGGGAAGGGGGGGGGGGCGGGGGGGGGGGGGGGGGGGGTGGGGGGGGGTGGCGGGGGGGGGGTGGGGGGTCGGGACGGGCGGGGGGCTGGGCGGGGGGGGGGCTGGGGGGGGGGGCGGGGGGGCGGCGGGGGGGGGGGGAGGGGGGGGGGTGGGGGGGGGGGGGGGGGTGGTGGGCGGGGAGGGGGCGAGGGGCGGGAGGGGGGGGGGGGGAGCGCGTGGGGGGGCGGGGGTGGCGGGGGCGCGGGGGACGGGCGCCGGGGGGTGGGTCCTCTCCCATGGGGTGGGGGGGCGCGTGTGTAGGCCGCGGGGGGGGGGTGCCAGAGGGGTGGGGAGCGGGGGGGTACAGGGCGTGAGACCGCGTAAGGCTGGGAGGGGGTGGCCCGGGGGGTGGGGAGAGGGGGGGGGACGGGGGGGGGGGGTTGGGGGGTGGGGGGGGGGGGGGGGGGGGGGGGGGGGGGGGGGGGAGGGGGGGGGGGGGGGGGGTGGGGGGGGGGGCTGGGGGAGGGCGGGTGGAGGGGGGGTGGGGGACGGTGGCGGCGGGGGGGGGGGGGGGGGGGTGGGAGGGGGGGGGGGGGGGGAGGGGGGGGGGGCGGGGGGGGGGGGGGGGGGGGGGGGGGGGGGGGGGGGCGGGGGGGGGGGGGGGGGGGGGGGGGGGGGGGTGGGGAGGGGGGGCGGGGGGCGGGGGGGGGGGGGGGGGGGGGGGGGGGGGGTGGGGGGAGGGGGGGGGCGAGGGGGGGGGGGGGGGGGAGGGGGGGGGGGGGGCGGGGGGCGGGGGGGGGGGGGGGGCGGGGGGGGGGGGGGGCGGGTAGGGGGGGGGGGGGGGTCCGGGGGGGGGGGGGGGGACGGGGTCGGCGACGGAGGGGGACGTGGGGGCGGGGGGGAGCTGAGAGATAGGGGGGGGGGGGGGGGGGGGGGGGGGTAGGGGGGGGGGGCGAGGCTGTGGGGGGGTGGGTGGCTGGGGGAGGGGGGGCGGGGCAGGGGGGGGTGGGGGGCGGTGCGGGGGGGGGGTGGCGGGGGGGGGGGGGGGGGGCGCGGGGTGGGGGTAGGGGGGGGGGGGGGGGGGGGGGGGGGGGCGGGGGGGGGGGGGGTGGTGGGGGGGGGGGGGGGGGGGGGGGGGAGGGGGGGGGGGGGGTGGGGGGGCGGGGGGTTGGGGGGGGGGGGCGGGGGGGGGTGGGGGGGAGGGGTGGGTGGGGGGGGGAGGGGTGGCGCGGGGGGGGGGGGGGGGGGGCGGGGGGGGGGGGGGAGGGGAGGGCGGGGGAGGGTGGGGGGGGGGGGGGGGGGGGGGGGGGGGGGGGGGGGGGGGGGGGGGGGGGGGGGGGTGGGGGGGGGGGGGGGGGGGGGGGGGGGGGGTGGGGGGGGGGGGGGGGGGGGGGGGGGGGGGGGGGGTGGGGGGGGGGGGGGGGGGGGGGGGGGGGGGGGGGGGGGGGGGCGGGGGCGTCGGGCTCCCCGGGGGATCAGAAACCGCCTCGTGCAGCGGCTTGTTGCCGCGGGCGTCTGTGAGCTGTTGGAGAACAGAACGCAGACCGTCGTGCCAGCTACACAATCCGCCGCTCTGAAACTTGTTCCTTGCGATTTAACGCTGGGATAGTAGAAACATCGCAGGTCAATAACTGATAATGGGAATGGTCCTGACCCGGAAGTGAATGTGTGAGGATTGTTTGACTACAGTAGTCTGGCTTGAAAAGGAAGATATATGGCATTGCGGTCTAATACAGCAGTCCTGGATTGAGAAGGAGGTATGTGAGGATAGTTTCATAATACGAGCACGAGACTAGGTGCGTGGAATTGAAGGATATTGTGAGGATTGATTTGGATACAAGTAGTCCCTGGCACTGAAAGGATAATATGTGAGGATGGTTTGGGATTACGGGTCGTCTGGCAATGACAACGGAATGTGAGGAATTGTTTTGGGATAAAGGCGTCCTGAAATGAAAGGATAGGGAGGATATGTCGTTGAGAGTACAGACACAAGTAGTCAGAGATCGTGAAAGGGGTGATGTGAGGAGATGTTTTGGGTGGCAGTAGTCCTGGAGTGAACAGTGGGAGGATGTAGGAGGAACTTGTTTGGGGGAATAACAGTAGTCCTGCTGGAAAGGATATGTGAGGATTGTTGTGGTACAGGTAGTCTGGCCTATGCAAAAAAGGATATGTTGAGGATTGATTTGGATACAGTGTCCTGGCCTGGAAAGGATATGTGAGGATTGTTTGGATAGAGTAGGTCCTGGATGAAAGGATATTGTGAGGATTGGTTGGATAACAGTAGTCCTGGCGTGAAAGGGTATGTGAGCATTGGTTGGCTACAGTAGCCTGGAATGGAAAGGATAGATGGGTGAGGACGTGGATGGTCCGTCTTGGACAGGAGACCGTATCGCAGTTGTATGGATTGACCCGGTTCACGCACGCTAGCACAGCGAGGAGACATTTGGAGGGGTTGGTCCGACCTGAGCGACCGTATTTCATTGCAATAGAGTTTAAAATGGAAGCGGTGGACCTTAATATGAGCACAGGAGTGAGTTACAGTTTTTCAACACGACCAGTGTAGGTGTACACGCGTAGGGTTTAAGATGGAGTCATTAAAGCACCAAACTATGTCAAGCCTTGCCAGTCCAAAGTACCGAACCCCCACACCACAACGGGAGTTCCCTTGGCGGGCACTCCCTCCTGACCTTGAAGGGAAGTCGTGCTAGGATTACACAAAGTCGACCATCACACACTACAAGGTCGTGGTCCTCGACCACGTGGCCGGCGGACATGCTAGAGGCCCGCGCGTTTCGGATGCCCGATCACTCGTCCTTGATGTGTCAGCGATTCCCAGGCGATGCGGAACTTGATGAAGTAATCCGTATGCAGCTCTATCTAAACAACCTCTAGGGTGGATCTCGCTCTGCAACATTGACGTTCCTACGTGCGCCATCGCTCGTACGAGTCGTACAATCACCGTGTGCTTGACGGATGCCTTGGCAAGAACCAGTCCACAGCACGTCGTATTCGCTTGCATCGCTGTGCCTTCAAATCTATTCACTACTCCTCGTCATAAATAGCGTCGTCAGTAGTCATGATACTACCTCCTGTTCCATCAGGTCAAAAAATAAGAACAGGAGAGGGGTGGTAAGAGGAGAAGGAAAGAGAGAGATGCGAACGAGGGTGCTGGAGGAGGTGGAGGAAGAGAGGAGGAGGTGGAGGAAGAGGAGGAGAAGAGACGACAGACAGCCAGACGAAGAAAGAGAGAGAGAAGGAGATCGAGAGAGAGAGTAGAGAGAGAGAGGAGAGAGGAACATGGAGAGAGAGACACACACACAGAGAGAAAGATCCAGAACGACATGGGAGGATGGTTCCTGTAAACAGGTAGTCAGAGACGCAAAGCCACGCAGACTCTCATGACAAAGAAGATAAGAAAAAGATGAAGGAGGGGGGAGAAGAAAGCGCAAAAGGAGAGAAGAATGAGAAAAAGAAGCAGAAATTTTAAGAGAGAGCCAAGACGGAACCAAAGAGACGGGCAGACCAGCAGACAGACAGACAGACAGACAGACAGCAGAAGAGGAACAAAGAACAGGGGAGAGAATACCTGCAGTAGGCGGTCAGATGCAGCGCTGTCTCGCCCTTGTCGTTTTCTACGTTCCGAATGAGCAAGCTGGCTATGGCCTTGCAGCCTTGCATCTTGATTAAGGCCAGGATGCTCTCCCCATGCCCACGTGCACAGGCCTCGTGCAGGCGCTGTGTTGCCCGCAGCGTTCTTCAGGTCCACCTTGGCCTGCACCAATAGTCATGCTATTTATAGTGTGCACGTGCACACGCCTCGTGCAGCGCTGTGTTGCCCGCAGCGTTCTTCAGGTCCACCTTGGCCTGCAACCAATAGTCATGCTATTTATAGTGTGCACGTGCACACACGCCTCGTGCCCGTAGCGCTGTGTTGCCCGCAGCGTTCTTCAGGTCCACCTTGGCCTGCACCAATAGTCATGCTATTTTATAGTGTGCACGTACAACAAGCCTCGTGCAATGCTGTGTTGCACACGCGCAGATGTTTCTTCAGGTCCACATTCCTGGCCTGCCAGCATATAAATACTATGTTAACCAGGTCAATAACCAGATCACGCTATTTATGGTGTCCACATAGTTAACATTGAAAAGAACAAAGAACTTGGGGAGGGGGAGGGGCGGTTGAAGGGGACAGGGGGGGGGGGGGGAGAGACAGCAAACAAAATACACACCTCCTCCTCCTACCAATGAGAGTACGTTACTATGTTTTAGTACCAGGGGAGAAAACAATGGTTGAAAGTAATTAGAAACAGATTTTCTTGTTGACTTTCTAGCATTTAAGAACAAGACTGATCTTTTTATGAAAAAAGTGGTGTCATTTAATCACAAAGGCTGAACGTAATTAGAAACAGATTTTTTTTTTGTTGGCAATCTAACCTTTAAGGACAACATTGATTTCATTTTTTCATGAAAATAAAGCGTAATTTAATTTACAATGGCTGAACGTGATTACAAGCAGATTTTCTTATTGACAATCTAACCTTTAAGGACAACACTGATTTCTTTTTTTTAATGAAAAGAAAGTGTAATTTAATTCAATGGCTAAACGTGATTACAAGTAGATTTTCTTATTGACAATCTAACCTTTAAGGACACCATTGATGTCCCTTTTCATGAATAGAAAGCGTAATTTAAACAGAAAGAATTAAAATAAATCATTGAAAACTTCGTCTTCGTTTTGCTTCTCTGTTCCTTTGACTTAGAAAATACCAAAACCCATCTCGGAATAAAGAATTCGCCAAATTCCGTACACGTCCTGGCAATTCTTGGAGAGAACCATCACAAATCAGCTGATAGGGAACGACGGAGTTTGGGGGGGGGGGGGGGGGGGGGGAGGGGGGGGGGGGAGGAGAGAGAGAGAGATGGGGAGGATGCTATGGGTCGTTGCTTTGATGACTCAGGATTTTATTAGAAAATCTATCCTCCACCAGTCTCCCCGGACTGTTTTTTGGTTTCAGTCTTTTGTTTCAAATTTACCTTTATGCATTGAAAAATAAAAAGAAAAGATATGTGAGTTGCATGTAGGAAAGAGTGATGGTTTCTTTTGTGTGTGGTATGCTGCAGTCGTTAGCTCTTATGTGTATAGCCTCTGCAGGGAGGACTGGAATACACAGATGGATAACAAACTCTTTCAGATCCGTCCAAACCTAAAGGCGTTCCTCTCATTTACATCTGGTGGTCGTAAAAGAAGAAAACAGGTTCTGTGCCGGCTGCACCACGGCCATTCGTATTTTTACCCATTCATACCTTTTTAAAGAGTGAAGAAGCTCGTGTGTGCATTCCATGTCATGTGCCACTCACAATGAAAACATTATCTTAGAGAGTGGTTGGACTTGTACGATGTGAGACACAAGCATTTTACAGCAGAGTCCATGAAAACCCTGTTCAGAGATGTCCACCTGACGTGATCTTTTGGGTTTTTGAGAGAGATTAACATTTTTCATCTGATTTCAGATTTTATGGAAGAAAGATTTTTAACAAAGTTTCTGGTGCATTTTCTAGAAGATGTCATTTACAGAGTGTGTGAGTTTTTTTTTTTGTTTGTTTGTTTTTTGTTGTTTTTTTTTTTAAAATGACTGGTGAGGTTGATTTTAAACGTGGTGACAGCCCCTGATGGTGGCCTTTTGCGGTCGGCTGGGCTATAAGCAACATTATCTTATCTTATCTCATCTTATGTATTCGCTCTCTCCTTGCGATTGAAAGAAGCCCAGTCAGTTGTGCCCTTTCTCTTGTTCGTTCATGGTGTGTTCTCTGGTCCAAGTGCCCAGGCCTCGTGTTGTCCGCACAGTTCTCAACGTGTCCAACCGATACCTGGGGTTTAGGGGGCTGTGCTCGAAAACATTGTTCAGCGGAACAGGACTTGCAGGTTTTTTTTCACACTTCTGATTCTCTACTGAAAAAGAATATCTCTCGATCCCGCCCTTTAACAACGCCCACGCGCGCGTGCGCGCGCGCATACACACACACACAAACACACTCTCTCTCCTCTCTCTCTCTCATTCACTCACACGCACGCACGCACGCACACACACACACACCACTCACACACACACACACACACACACATACATACACACACACACCACAACCTCCTCTTCTCCTCTCTCTCTCCGCTCTCCTCTCTCTCTCGCCTCTCACGCACACACACACCACAACACACACACAACACCCACACACACACACACACACCTGTTTTGTAGAATCCCTCAATGATGCCAGCACCTGGTTCTCCATGGCAGCATAGTGCATCATGGCCGTTTCCCTCATCGTCCAAACTAAATCGTCGGGGTCAAACCATGGACAGCAAAGCATATCGGGTCCGGATCTTGTCCATGTGGCCCCGTCCGGCTGGCCAGCAGCAAGGGACCCGGGAGCCCTTCACTTCGCCGTGGATCTTCACGAACTGCAGCACCATCTGTGGGGAAACACACGAACGAGCTGAGCTTCTGACAGCTGCGAGCCTGACGCGTTCTTCAGCACTCAGAGCGAAACATGCGGGGGTTGGCTGGCGCCAGTGCGTCGCAATCTGCTGTGTGACCAAATCTGGGGTAGATAAAGCTGAATGAACTCTATATGCTCTCTATGCAGACTTTGCTTTTAAGCACCATACTGTCCTCTTAAGTATCAAAACTATAAACTGGCATATAAGAAATGTCACTTTCTGTGTTTTTTGTTTTTCCAAGTCAAGTCAAGTCAAGTCAAGTCAAGTAAACTTTATTATCTCAATTTGAGAAATTAATTGTGGTCACACACATTCACAGCAAATAAATTAGCCACATTACCCATTTTCTCACATATGACATACATTCATATAGAGGAATTTGGATTTCAATTAAAACATCTTCTCGGTTCATGAAATCAATGGACAGGGGAATAAAACTTTGTTTAAATCTGACACTTCTGCATTTAACCGATCGATATCTTCGTCCTGACTGAAGAAGGTCATACTGATTTTGCAAGAACGTGGGTCTGGTCACACGTAATCTTCTTCGCTTTACAAACAAACACGGCACCTGTATAGCTCACTCAGACTTTTTTGTCTCTCACCAACGATTTTTCCTCCCACGTTCACCACTTTCTCAAGCACATTTCTGCTCTTCACAGTCAACCCACCATACCAACACATAAATGAGAAAGTTAGAACAGATTCCAAGAAGCATGAATAAAATGTCCGAAGAATGTCAGTATTCACATGAAATGATCGCAGCTTTCAACATGGGATTTAAAATTCAGCTTATTATCTATAAAAGTTCCTAAATATTTGTATGATTCAACACGTTCTACTTCAGCACCTTTGATAAAAAGTGGTGGTACAGCTTTTGGATTCTTTCTAAAAATCAATCAACATTTCTTTCGTTTTTGTTACATTCAGATCAAGATAGTTATGATCGCACCAGTCAACAAATCTTTGAACCTCCTTGAAGTAAACAGAATCAGAGTTGGAAAGATCCACAAGTGCTGAGTCATCTGAATATTTAATGTACAAAGTTGAATCACTTCCTGAACAATCATTTGTGTACAGAGTAAAAAGCACTGGTGATAAAACAGTACCCTGGGGTGCGCCAGTTGAAATGACTCTGGAAGACGAAACAACACTTTGATGTCGAACAGACTGTGTCCTCTGTGTAAGAAATCAATTATCCAAAGAATGAGCTTGTTACCCACATTTATGTTAATGAGTTTCTTTGCCATCAGATGTGGTTGTATGGTGTTTTGAATGCTGATGAGAAATCAATAAAGAGAATGCGTACACAAGGAGGCAGGTTTTTCGAGGTGTGAAAAAACGCACGATGGAGAAGTGTGAGTGTGGCATCATCTGTTGATCTGTTCTGTTGGTATGCAAACTGAAACGAGTCTTGGTACTGTGTAGTATCTTTTAAAACATAACTGAGGACAATTCTTTTAAGACATTTCATTGCAACAGATGTGAGGGCAACTGGTCGGTAATCATTTAAACCGCTTGGGTTTGCGTTGTTTGGGAACAGGACATACAGTGGCATTTTTTCCATAAAACAGGAATTATACATTCTCTAAGTGACCAGGTAAACAAACGACTGTAAACATAGGAGAGCTGAGAAGCACACACCTTCAGCAATTTTCCACAGATATTATCAGGGCCCATTGCCTTTCTCACATTTAAACGTTTGAAAAAAACAACTGAACATCATTTTCCTCAATCACAACAGAATCACTTCCATCAACATCGTTTTTTAAACATTGCTTTGGAGTTCTTCCTTCACTTCCTTTAATTCTTTACTAAAATCTTTATCATCAAATCTACAGTAAAAATCGTTCAGCTTTTCTGCAAATTGCTTCTGTTCTTTTGCTGTTTTTTTTGTTACTAATATTTTGGTTTGAACATTTTCCTGAACCTGATAAAACCTTTTATTCCTTTCCATGCATCTCGCATATTTCCATTCTGGAACATGTTTTCAACTTTTCTCCTGTAAGCTCTCTTTGATTCTTCAATCTCCATTTGCAGTTTCTTTTGTACAACCTTACGATCGCTTTTATTGCCTGATTGAAAAGCTCTTTTTTTTTTCATTTAGAGTTATTTTTTAAGAGATTTTGTAACCCAAGGTTTGTTGTTGGGAAATATTTTGATAGTTTTAGTAGGTACAATCATGTGTTCACAGAAAGAAATGTAGCTGGAAATAACATCGGTGGCTTCGTTAATGTCAAAACTAGAATTCAAAAAACAATTCCAATCTGTACATTCAAAACAAGCCTGTAATTCATCAACACTTTCTTGTGTCCAACACACTGCACTTGCTTTTTAGTGATAGGTTGTGTTTTCACTTTTGTCTGTAAGCTGGCAAGAGATGAATGGCATTGTGATCAGACTGTTGTTTCGTTTTTTAAACAGGAGAGAAGAGATTATGACTGCGTTTTTATATCTACCACCGTACTTACAAGCTGTGCTTAACTCAGTGTCCTCTTTTAATTTCACATGTCGTTTCCAGTAGCTCTTCTATTTATGTGGATCTCTTTGTGTGCATCTCACTTCTTACACAGCATTGAATTTGAAAATGTGGTCAATATCAAATTGAAACCAATCCCGGCCAAATTCGCGAAGTCGCCCAGTTCAATCCCTTGTGGGAGACAAACACATAGACAGAAAAAGCCATATGCGTACAGACATGTAGACGAAAAGACAAGCAAACAAACAAACCAAAAGAAAAAGAAGAAAAGAGAAAAAAAAATTCTTGCCTTCAAAATCTGTCGATTATCACTGTCCACTGCCAAACTCATCAAGTCCTCTCCTTTGTGGTTTCTTCACCGTGTGATCCGCCCCTTCAGACAGCAACAGCTGCACACAGCGCGCATGTCCGTAACGGACTGCGTACAGGAGGGCCGTGTCTCTCCCGCCTCATCCTTTTTCGTCTATCAACGCCTTTTTCTGCAGCAGGTACTCGACGATGTCAGCATAACCCTCGCGGGCGGCATGGTGAATTGGACGCTCTTTACCCCGAATTTTTTTATTGGGGTTCGCCCCTGAAAGAATAAGACCGACACATAAAGACTGTGAATTGAGGAAAGGATAGCTTCATACCAATGCGAAGGAATGAAACTAATCATTTGTAGACGCTGTTAGATAGGGAACAAAGTTTGTGAACAACATAAAAAAGAACAAATATTAAAAAAAAAAAGGAAACCATAGCTTGAAAGTGCCCTATCAAAGGACTGAAATAGAGTGTGCGTAGTAAGCCTTATATGTCTGCAGTATTAAAATGATATGCAAATGACCACACGTGAGGGGAAAGACCATTTTTTTCCTCATCACTGACTGGATGACCAGCCAGCGCTTTGTCTCGCTTGCAAAGATGGCGGCGCAACCTTCGACGAGCGTAGCGACCAAATCAACGTACTTACACAGCTGAGCGGGCTCTGCTAATCATTTTTGACAAAGATAATAATCTTTATTATTCAGCGACTCACTCGAGCATGAAGGTGAGATGATGATAGTGATGGAATTGCCGACCATATTCGTCAGTTATTTGAGTCGTGCTGTGCGCGATCTCAAGAGTGTGTTCAGCTGACTGGTTACCAACGTCGAACGAGCTAGCCTAGTGTGTACTCTGCACTGTGTGCGAGTGGCCAGCGACGTGTTAGTCAGCGCGAGAGGGGAGCGCGGCCTGCTCGCGCGTGCGTGACACGGGCAGCAGGAAAGGTAGGGGAAGAGGAGGAGTGAAAGAGAGGGTTGAAGTGAAGTCCAGCAGGGGGCGTGGGGGGGGGGGGGGGGCGTGGTCGTGGAACTGACCTGTCTGCATGAGGTGTGAGCGTCTGGATACTTCTCTAGACTGTTTTACTTTCATTTACAGGTGTAGTGTGACAATACAAACTTTATTTCTTTTTTTTTTTTTGCTTTGTGTTCTTTTTTTTTGGATGTGAAGCTGTAGTGGTAATACACATATGTTTTTTGATTGTGCAAAAAAATCTATCCAAATCTAAATGCCTAAATATTTTTTTTTTATGATCAAAATTAAAACAAAAGAAGCCCAGATTCAAAATCTCCATTCAATTTCCTTCAAAAATCATATATATTTTCATTTTTTATATCTTTTGTAGTTTCTGAGCTAGAATTTTTTGTTAATTAGAACCGGTAATCACATAGACTGTTAACACAGTGAAAGAAAGAAAAATCAGCTTGTAACAGAAGTGTCATAACAGAACACAGTGAAAAAAGGAAAAAAATCATAGCTTGTAAACACTTTAAAAAGGAAGAAATCATAATAGACTGTTAACACAGTGAAAGAAGGAAAAATCATAGCTTGTAAACACTGCGAAAAGAGGAAATCATAGTTCGTAAACACCACGACAGAAGGAAGCCAAACTGGGTAAACACTGAGAAAGAATGCAGTCACAGACTGCACACACCATTGACATGAAGAAAACGTACGTTTCCAAACCCTGTTAAAGGAGCAAACAATAGTTTCTACAGACCACGAAAGGGGGACACATGTCCAGGAACACATGCGAGAGGGGAACCGTAACTTGTTAATACGGTTACAAAGAAACCCGTAGCTTGCGAACTGTGTGAAAGGAGAAAACCTTAGCTCGTGAATTCCGAGAAAGGAGAAAGATACAGCTCGTAAACAGTAGGAAGGAAGGAAGAGTGGGTCGAGCTTACTAACACCGCACAGGAGGAAACCACACAGTCTAAACAAGGTGGATTTCCGGTAAGCACTGATGAAGGCTGCATAGACTGCGAAAGACATAAACACAAAAGGTGCGTACAAATAATGGTAACAATAACAATTATGATACAGTAGTAGTAGTAGTAGTAGTAGTAGTAGTAGTAGTAGTAGCAGTAGCAGTTGTAGCAGTTGTAGCCGGAGGAGGAGGTTTAGTGCTAACAATTTCATTCCTTGTAGGGGATGTCCGGGCAATCAATCTGACGAACTTCACTCCTATCACCGAGGTGAGATTGAGCAAACCATGGGTGATGTGTTTTAAAAAACTCGTTCCCTTTTTTAACGTGCTTCCAGTCCTGGTCCGGCCACCGCAGTCGTCTACGTTTCAACCAATAGACTGGACCTAAAGGACTGCATGTCTACATGACACAGACGACTTTGTATTGCACTCATCTGTTGTCTCTGTCTGTTTCGTACACAATCATCTAGGTACGACAGCACACGAAGAAGAACGCATGATTTTGAGTTCATATTGAACTGTTGCAACGGAAGTCGACTGGTCGCTTTTTTTTTTTTTTTTTTGTTTTTTTTTTTTTTTGGAAACAAACAATCAAGGAACTCACAGTCATCAACTCCATTTTTGCCATCAACTCTTTGTTCACAGTGATCTCATCACAACATCATTGTCATCAACTGTCGCAAAACACAACAGGGAAACAAATCAAACCACCAACGAAGTCGTAAGGCGCACGACCATCTTTGCGGGTGCAAACTTCCCAGTGAGATTGACGCAAGCAAATCAAGAATTCCTTTCTTTTCTGCGCATGTGGATGTAAACACTCAAGATCAAGGAGAACTTGGAGACTTGTTACATGTCACACTCGATAAAATGCTCACGGCACAATCCCACAGGTCTGTACAGTAGGGCATCGTTCACTGCCCCTCCGGTGCAGAACATTGACAATCCGCGAGATGCCAACTTAGGCTTAGTGCTAGGCGTTTACAATCAAAAAAAAAAAAAGGATAAGAACACCTGCATTTTGTTTACTTAGAGTTCTAATGCCCCTCTTGAAGGCATTCACTACTTCCTGTTGATCTGGCCGGCTCTCTCTGTGTCCGCCTGCTCACGAGTTGGCTGTTGGCAACACTTCCCCAGCTGATCACGGCGGAACTGTCAAGTTTTAAGCACACACATGGTGGTTGGTGGGTGAGCAAGAGCTTTGTGCAGGCAGTGGTCCGACCTGGAGGCTTTGTGCAAGCAGTGGTCCGACCTGAAGGCTTTGTGCAGGCAGTGGTCCGACCTGAAGGCTTTGTGCCAGCAGTGGTCCTGCGACCTGACAGCTTTTGTGCAGGCATTGGTCCGACCTGACGGCTTTGTGCAGGCAGTGGTCCGACCTGACGGCACAGAGGACAACAACAAGCTGTTTCCTGAAGGGCCAGCCCAGCCACGAGACCAATTTTGCGTGGCGCGCGCGGTGACTGTGATGCCCGGAAGTATCTAGTGACCTGCACCAGGGAACGGGACTCCAATC
>JADBJO010020651.1:20000-30968 GCA_016801955.1 Conus betulinus
CTCCTAGCTGGCTCGTACCAGCCGTTGATTGTAGGCCTACTATGGGTTACATTAGGAAGATCAGAACCACTGATCTGAGTTCTGACTACTTCATGGGCGTAATGCGTCTCGCTCAAATTTCGTGAGCAACACCGCAGGTATCTGTGTCTCTCGGGCCTGGTTGACGCCCGGTATAGATTATATGAGGAAGCACAGAGTTTCGCCCGATCTCAGACAAGGATAAAGCTCGGCTGCATCGTAGGGATTTTGCTCACTCTCGCGGATCATCACTAAAAGCAAGTGTCAAATTCCCTGGCCCTTCATGCCCTGTTCTCGTGGAGACCTGAGCGAAGATTCCTCTTCTCACGTGTACACCCTTGGTGTTTTCGTCGTGTCGATGCTATCTGGATCGGTCAATTCATGGGCACTGCCGCTGGACGGCCGTGTGATGAGGGCACTCTCAGGGTGGGACGGCCGGCTCGCTCATGCTGGTTCCAGAGCTTAACAGTTATTATTATTATTATTATTATTATCTTATCATTATTATTTATTATCATTATATTGGGTATTTATATAGCGCCTATCCTCGGTCACAGACCAAGCTCTAAGCGCTTTACAATAAACACACACTACCTCACTCACTCAACGGGCTGCCTACCCAGGTAGAGCCGGCCGAAGAGCAGCCTACTGGCGCTCATTCAGTCGTTTTCCCCGTTCCCCCCATTCAAATATCAGTCACTCATTTTCATTTATCTCATTGATTCCTCCAGTTTCTCACATAGGATGCATACGATGTTATTGTCGTCATCACGTGATTTCCCGCTTACGTTGGATCAGAGGCGCCACTGAACTGTAGTGCCGGGTTTTCTCTGGTAGGGTGGCTCCTGGAGACCCTGACATTGATCGCTCATCGGAGATGCTTAGGCTGCGATCAGACCATTAGGCTGTGGCTCTAGATGGAGAGAGCTCCAATGAAGAAAACGAGAGCAAGACTGACTGTGTCGGCCAGTGCTACAGATGGTTGACAATTCCCCTGGTCACCACTACTGCCCCACTCCTTCCACTCTAGCAAAGAATGGGGGGGGGGGGGCAGGGGAGAGGAGGGGTCACACACACACACACACACACACACACACACACACACACACACACCACACACACACAGAGAGACAGAGAGAGAGAGAGAGAGAGAGAGAGAGAGGAGAGAGAGAGAGAGAGACTCGCGCACGCGCATACACATTGACAAACTGTCTGCTTTAGTGATGCAAAGAATGAGTTTTTAAACTATAGTCAGTGCAAAGAGATCGTAGATCCTTCACAGCCAAGTCCTCTTGTCTCTCATCCCAACACACACACACACACACACACACACACACACACACACACACACACACACACACACACACACCACACACACACACACACACACACACACACACACACACACACACACACACACACACACACTTACTTCAATCAGTGTACGTTACCTATGATAACATATAAACACGCTCGCACAGCGTATGTTTAAATAATTCCTTCGCAAAATTCAACTTTTTTTTTAATTAAAAGATTAAAGACCTAATACAGAACAAAATCTCCTATTTTTTTATGGCCAAAAAAAAACTTCCCATGATACGGGACAAAACTCCACCCGCAGAGAGCTGCATCAACAAGATCAGAGTTATCTTCCGCGTCAAAACCCAGCTCCGGTCATCGTCTCCAAAGGACTGGGCCCTGTCTTGTCAACTAACGTCACTGGGAGATTTTGTGTTGTCTGTAAATGACTCATGCCACGCCCATGACAAACAGACAACACATTTAATGACCAATAAATGTTGTCCAACTAGCGCAAAGCAGGACAAAAAAAATTGAATTCAAACGTAACATATGTTTGAATTCCAACATAACATCAATTTGAAATCCCATATGTGCATCAATTCGAATTTCCACATAACACCCATTTGAATGAATTTCTACGTTACATCGGGTTGAACTCCCACGCTACATCTGTTTAAATTCTCACATTACATTATTCAATTCGCACATGACGTCAGTTTACATGCCTACATAATATCAGCGTGAATTTTCATATTACATTAGCTTACATTCCCATGTAATATTGGTTCAAATCCCCACATTGTAGCAGTTTGATTTTCAGTCTGAAAATAGTTTAAAATTTCCCCATATAACATTAATTTGAACTTCCAAAGAACGCCAGTTTTATTTCTCGCGTAACATCAATTTGAATTTCCACGTAAGATCGGTTTTAATTTTTCACATAGGAACAGTTTTAAAGCTCTCAGTGTATGTCAGTTTACATTCCTATATATCGTCAGGTTGACTCTCTACTTAAGATCAGTTTGAATTCATGCATAATATTGACTAAAACTGACATATGTTATCGGTTTGAAATCCCCACAACATCAATCTGAATTCCCAGCGAACATAAATTTCGATTCGACTTTAAAATTAGTTTGAATTCCAATTCAAACTCATTCTGAATTTCAGCAGAGTCGACAAAATATTAGAATGAATTCCATCAGAACATCAGTCTGAATTTCAACAGAACATCAGTTTGAATTCTCAGTTTTCATCCAATTTTCCACCTGGTATTAATCTGTGTTCCCATTTAAAATCAATTTATGTTCTAACGGATTATCCATTTGAATTCCTAGAGACCATCAATTTGTGTTGCAATTCAATATCACCCTGAAGTTTCCACACGATATCAATGTGAATTCCCTTTTGATATTACCCTGATTTTCAACAGAATGTCGATTTGATTTTTTCCAACGAATAGTACCGTGAATTTCCAGTGATTGTCAATTTGAAATCCCATTTAATGTTACTCTGAATTTCCACACAATGTCAATTTGAATTTCCATCCAATATTACCCTGAATTTGCACACAATGTCAATTTGAATTTCCATTGAATATTACCCTGAATTTGCACACTATGTCAATTTGAATTTCCATTTAGCATTACCCTGAATTTCCACACAATGTCAACTTGAATTTCCATTCAACTGAAAAACTGCGCAGGTCCACGTCGTTGTCCAAACAAATGGAACAGAAGAAAAAAAAGGAGAAAGTATTTAAAAAGCCGATGGATGTACATGCGTATGTAAAACACTAGTGTATATAGTAAGACTCGCGCTTGCCTCTTTCAAATTCCCTCAATTATCAGCAAATTTGGATATACCCCCCTCCCCCCCCCTCCCTCCCTCTCTCTCTCTCCTCCTCTCTCTCTCTCTCTCTCTCTTGATCGTAGAGTTTTTAGCATTCGCCTCCCCCTGTCCCCACCCTGTAAAATCATTGTGTTATTTGTAACTGATGAACCAATTTTCTATTTTAATTGCTTGTAAAATCAGTGACCCCCCCGAACTCACGAGCAGTGTTTTCACACTTCTCACCTCATTTAAAAATCTGCCGGGCCAGTTCCACGTCTTTCAGCTCCGTGACGTAATGCAGCGCGCGTTCTTCTTGCCCTTCAGTGAGGCCACCGGTGACGTCACAGTCTTGGCTTGGCAGAGCAGCTTGACGTCACTTGCGCGCCACCAGCAGCCTGGCCAGGTCAAGACGCCCCACGTCCAGCACGTGCAGCAAGATCGTCTGGCCGGAGGTGGGGGTGTAGGACGTCAAGGCGTGGGGTCTCGATCAGCATTTTCTCGAAGTCATCTCTGCTGGCCTGTCCACGTTCAACATTGTGGTCAGCACGCAGGAACAAAGGAGGACGAATGGTTTAGAAAACAACAAAAACGCGCTTAGAGTGTCACTGAAAGTGGTCACAGATAATCTGACAGTAATATATATATATAGTTATATATATATATAATGCTGAACAATTAAGTAGTGGGGAAAACAAGTGCAGGTAACAATTCCTCCATCATTATAGTAATGACTTGGCAAAGATTAGAAATTGAGAGGAAAAAAAAAATTGAAGATGATGTAAATGGGAAAATGTATATCATAAATATGAAAACCCTTCACTAGCTGCATGAGGAAACTACCGCAATCCCTCTCGATGGCAGATCTTTATGTATCGCCTGCTCCGAGGCCTTTCGTCCGCTGGATCGGACTCATCAGGGAGACACGGCTGATTGTGTCTGTGTTCTTGGCGTCAGATAAGAGTCCATAATTCTGTGTGGTGTGTTCCGACCGCCAAGGGTTCGAAAAAGAATCCAACAACACCCCCAAGCAGCCAGCGAAAGGTAGTAGAATTAAAAAAAGAAAACAGTTGCAGAACAGACAGCAGAAACAGAGAAACACAGACACAAAGACAGTAGGAACACAAGAAACATAGACAGAATAGACAACAGGAACAGAGAAACACAGACAGAATAGACAGCAGGAACAGAGAAACACCGACAGAATAGACAGCAGGTACAGAGAAAACACAGACAGAAGACAGCAGGAACAGAGAAACACAGACAGAATAGAGAGCAGGAACAGAGAACCACAGACAGAAGACAGCAGGAACAGAGAACCAGACAGAATAGAGACAGCAGGAACAGAGAACCACAGACAGAGTAGACAGCAGGAACAGAGAACCACAGACAGAGGTAGACAGCAGGAACAGAGAACCACTGACAGAGTAGACAGCGGGAACAGAGAACCACAGACAGAATAGAGAGCAGGAACAGAGAACCACAGACAGAGTAGACAGCGGGAACAGAGAACCACAGACAGAGTAGACAGCAGGAACAGAGAACCACAGACAGAGTAGACAGCAGAACAGAGAACCACAGACAGAATAGACAGCAGGAACAGAGAACCACAGACAGAGTAGACAGCAGGAAACAGAGAACCACAGACAGAGTAGACAGCGGAACAGAGAACCACAGACAGAATAGACAACAGGAAGGGCGTGTCATGGTGAACTCACCGTGGCTGCTTCGTCAAAGAGTCGGCTGGCGGCAGTCCTGGTCCGTCCGGACATCGGGCCTGTTCTGGTCCTCCCTGGAGGCGGGGGCGCGGCCACCAGCTGGTCATCGGCCTTCCAATCCTCCACCACCTCCTCCACCCGCTCCTGCGTACAGCCTCTCTCTCATCAGTCACATCCTCCTCCTCGTTGACATCGTCCAATTTTTTTTTGCTTTTTCGTCTTTCGTCGCGTCGTCGTCATCCTGATCCTCGTCATCAGCGACCTTGTCAATGTGATCTTCATGATCTTGCTCTGTAACTGTCATGACCTACGATTCGACGGAGACATTTTCCCTAACATTTCCCTACATCATCATCAATCATTCTACTCTTAATTGTTACGTGATCGTGATATTCCTCCTAGGCCGTCCTAGTCATCTATCGTCGGTCGCCCTAGCATCTGCGTCACCATCCTGATCATATTGTTCATGCTTGTATCCTCCCTCGTCGTATTGGATCTTCCCCATCATTTGGCCTATCCTCGATCGTCCATTTCCTACACTGGGGGTTTTTAATCCTCATTATCAGGCTAATCCTCATCTCTGCCTTTGACCTCCTCATTAATTCCTTCTAACATTCCTCATCATCTAACATCACTCTCTCTCTCTCGTCTCTCTCCCCGGCCTCTCTCGTCCTCTCGGTCCACTCCTCCTCTTAATGCCTATCCTCTTCGCTAAAATTCTCCTCCTCTCGCTCCTTAACTCTCCCCCCCTCCTCCCTCTCTGGGGGCCTTCTCGCTCATCTCCCCTCTCTCTCCTCTCTTTCCTCCGATCCTCATCTCTACTCTCCCCCCTCTCTCTCCTCTCAGGGGGGGGGGGGGGGGGGGGGGGGGGGGGGGGGGGGGGGGGAAAAATCCTACCCTCCTCCTCCTCGGATTCCCATCATCTGGCCTAACCTCCTCATCGTCTTTACCTCCTCTCTCTCTCTCCCCCCCCCCCTCTCTCCTCATCTCTCCTGTCCTCTCCCTCTCACTCTCTCTCATCTCCTTAACCCCCTCCCTCTCTCCACTCGCTCGTCTCTCTCTCTCATGCTCTCTCACCCTCTCCTCTCTGCACTCTCTCCCTCTCTCTCTCTTTCGCGCAGATTATCATTTCCTCCTCCAACAAAACTCAGTCCTGTTCATTAACGTCAAAGTAATCAAAGACTCGGGATATGAATAACCCGTTGATGTGTCATCGTCCTCGTCGTCGATGTCAACGTAAATTATCTAGTCCCCTGGGTTCTTGGTTGTTGTCGTTCTTGGTATTTTGAGTGTGTGTGTGTGTGTGTGTGTGTGTGTGTGTGTGTGTGTGTGTGGGGTGTGTGTCAGTACAAACACTGTTAATCTTGTTGCGCGTCAGTCAGTCAGTGGTGTGTGTGTGTGTGTGTGTGTGTGTGTGTGTGTGTGTGTGTGTGTGTGTGTGTGTGCGTGTGTGTGTGTTTATATACAAAGACAAACGTCATTGTCACATTCATTACAAGTAGGGCGATGAAGACAGTAAATCGTATTCACATTCAGTGAATTAGTTTTGTTTCAAAGCTAATGCCATCACTTTGTTAAAATTGCCTTTACTTTATATCCAAAATGAAATTTCGTCCAAAATAAATTTTTAATGATATGATCGTCGTCCAAACATTCATGTTTCCAATACATTGTTGTAAAATAAAAATATCAAGATCACTAGTTAATTATAGTTTTACACACAATATCACCGTAATGAAAAATTTTGTATTTTTACTTAAAACTAAAGGCTTTAGGGCCCATGGCACTGCTTTGTCGTCCAAACACCATATAACTCCAATATCCTCACAAACATCTCGTCCTCAACCTCTCCATCTCAATCTCACTCTCTCTTACACTCTCTCCTCCCTCCAGTCCCCTCTCAGTTTGCTTTCTTACCCTCATCCGATAGTCTCCCCACGCTATCTCTCAGCTCCTCTCGCCTTACAATTCTCCTTCTCTCCTCTCCCTTCTCTCCTCTCTCTCCGTCTCAGGATCTCTCTTCATCTCCCCCATCTCTCATCTGAAGAAAGCTCGGATCATCCTCTCCGAATCGCCTCCAGATCCTCTCTCGTCTCTCTCTCTTGGGAGTTGATTTTTTTTCTTAATGTGTAAAAAAACTGCCACGCATCTCAGTCTAAAACATCAAGACC
The DNA here is from genome assembly GCA_016801955.1 of Conus betulinus. Taxonomy (NCBI): domain Eukaryota; kingdom Metazoa; phylum Mollusca; class Gastropoda; order Neogastropoda; family Conidae; genus Conus; species Conus betulinus. The sequence goes on from JADBJO010020651.1 coordinate 27,040, forward strand.
AACTGATTAAGAGCAGACCACAGATAGACAGACATACGGACAGACAGATATAAATGTTTATATTGTTCTCAGTTTTTTCCCGTGTCTAAGGAAAACCAAGGCCATAGCAACCAGAAACCAGCTCAAACCAGCAATAAGTGCCACAAAAAGGTAGGGATAAGAGGTAAATATATCTGACTAGATATATATATATATAAATATATATATAATATATATATATATATAGATATATATAATAATATATATATAACACCACACAGATAAAAGTGTCTGCTAAAAGTCACATGTACACAATTGGTTGCTTAAGAGAGGAGAATGAAAAAATACAGAAAAACACACAGACTCGTACAATAACAAGAGAAAGGACAGGGATAAAGGAATGAATGAATGAAGAAGAAGAAAAGTAAAATTAAAAGAAGGCGTATTTGGACACGATGCATACGTAATATCATTTAGACTAGACTCATAGCATATAACATCAAGTATGAAGAATGGCTGACACAGCATACAATACTTTTTACCGTTGTAAAATAACAGATCACATTCTCATTGCTATTGTCATATATCCTTTATCCACGTCTATTTAATGATTCCCGTACTTACCACACACACACACACACACAGCCACACACACCCACACACACACACACACAACACACGAACGCAACACACACACCCACGCGCGCGCGCGCGGCCGCGCGCGCGCGCGCGCACACACTCACACACACAGGCACGACGCAGGCACGCAGACAGAGATGAGAGAGGAGAGAGACTGAGACAGATAGAAAGAGGGACAGGGAGAGAGGTTGGGGAGGAGGTGGGTAGGCTGAAAATGGGGAAAGAGGGAGAGACAGAGAAGGAGAGATAAAGAGATGCTCACACAAGCAATGCAGCATGTACACAGAGAAGAGAGATAGAGAGAGGGATGAGAGAACCAGAGAGAGAGAGAGAGATGAGGGGCAAAACACGACAGGCAGGCAGAGAGACAGACAGACAGACAGGCATCAGGGACAAACAGACAGAGAAACAGAGAAAAAAAACTGACACCACACACACCACACACACACACACCAGGATTTCATACCGACACATGTGCTGAATTTTCCAGGATTCAGAACACATCGTGTCCGACATGAAATAATAGCTGTATACATGGATCTGAAGACACGCACGCGCGCGCGAGAGAGAGAGAGAGAGAGAGAGAGATGAGAGAGAGAGAGCTAGAGAGGGAGAGAGAGAGACAGACAGAGGCAGACACGACAGACAGACAGACGAACAGACGAAGGGAGGGAGGTAGGAGTTAATAACAAACACGTGCTGACTTGTCCAAAAACCAATGTGTCTGTTTATAAAATAAGCATCTCTCATTTTATGGATCTGGGAGGGAGGGGAGAGAGAGAGGGAGAGAGAGGAGAGAGAGGAGGAGAGAGAGGAGGAAGAGAGAGAGAGTTTAACAACAAAACCAGTGCCGACCTTTTCCAAAACACAATGGACCTGTTATAAGAAATAAGGATCCTCGCGTTTAGTGGATCAGGGAAGAGAGGAGGAGTAAAGGAGAGAGAGATGGTGCGGGGGAGAGGAGTGGTGGTGGGGGAGGGGCGCGTGAGAGAGGGAGAGCAGGAGAGAGACTCGTGTAGAGTGTGGTGACATAGAAGTGAGACATCCTGGAGACAGATATTGATACAGACAGACCGGACAGAATGGGACCCGGAGCTGAGGGGAGTACTGTCAACACTGCGACGGGCTAACTGACAGACCCGTTGCAGACTACTAAGAAACTGGTCAACTTCTGGATCTGGCTCTGCGGGCTACCTGACAACAGACCCGTGCAGACTACTCACTGTCACCTTCTGCGGGCTAAACTGTTCACCCGGGAGACTACTCACTGGTCAACTACGCCGACTGTCAAAAACTGAATATCGGGTGTTATAAAATAAAGATCCCGTTATCTACTGATAAGCTCTGCGAGAGGGCTAACTGATAACATCGGGGCAAGACTAACTAACTGTCAGCAGTGATGCGTGGCTAACTGATAACCCGGACTACTCGGACCTAACTGCTGGCAACTGTAACCCGGGCCTGACGTACTCACTGCACCTCTGGGCGGGCTAACTGATAACCCGGTCAGACTACTCACTGTCAGTCTGCGGGATCTACCTGATAACCCGGGCAGACTACTCACTGTCAGCTCTGCGGGCTAACTGATACCCGGGCAGACTATCACTGTCACCTTGCTGCGGGCTAACTGAATAACCCGGGCAGACTACTCCCTGTCAGCTGCTGCGGGCAATAAACTGATACTGATAACACCGGGCAGACTACTAACTGTCAGCTCTGCTGGGCTAACTGATACCCCGGGCAGACTACTAACTGTCAGCTCTGCCGGGCTAACTGAAACCGGGCAGACTCCTCACTGTCAGCTCTGCGGGCTAACTGATAACCCGGGCAGACTACTCTGTAGGCAGTTCTGCGGGCTAACTGATAACCCGGCACAGACAGTGACTACTGACTGTCAGCTGTGGGGCTAACTGATAACCCGGGCAGACTACTAACCTGTCAGCTCTGCGGGCTAACTGCTCACCCGGGGCAGACTACTGACTGTCAGCTCTGCGGGCTACTGATAACCCGGGCAGACTACTGACTGCAGCTCTGCGGGCTAAACTGATAACCCGGGGCAGACTACTAACTGTCAGCCTCTGCGGGCTAACTGCATAAATCCGGGCAGCTCTGAGACGGTATACTGATAACTGTCACCTGTGAGTTCGCAGCTAACTGATAACCCGGCAGACTACTGACTGTCAGCTCTGCGGGCTAACTGATAACCGTGCAGACTACTCTGTTTACTAAACTGTCAGCTCTGCGGCTAACTGATAACCGGGCAAGACTACCTAAACTGTCACGCTCTGCGGGGCTAAGCTGATATCGTTTTCAATTTCACTAGGACTGTGCAGCTCTGCGGGAACTGTAATCCGGGCAGACTAGGGACTGTAGCTCTGGGGGCTAACGATAACAGGGCAGACTATAACTGTCAGATGCGGGCTAAAGGTGGCAGAATTAACTGTCAGCTCTGAGGGTATCTGTGCCACTTTTTCACCGCCCTCTCTTTCCTGTGTCCTTCTTTGATCCCTCTCTTCCTTTCTTCTTTTCCTGCTTTTTACTTTTTATTTTGTTCCCTCTTTCTTTCTCCTTCTGTCTACTAAAACTCCTTCTTTTTCCTTCTACTCCTTATCCTTTCTTCGTCTCCTCCTCCTCATTCTTTCCTTAAGGTGTCCACATTCTACGCAGAGTATTGACAACAACAATGACAGGGCAAAAACCAAAAAACAGCAAAAACAATGTAAGAATCCACATGTCTACGAACGGCATTGACAGGCGGGCAAAAAAACAAACACCAGCAACAACAGACGAGTCCATTCTTACGAACGGCGCTGACAGGTCCTATTCAACATCCCTAAGAACAAGCAATGACGAATCCCCATTAATCAGTTCAGAGGGAAACCGCACAACCCAACTAACTGCGGTTGCCACTCAGGGGCCACTCGCAAGCGGCCCTGGGCCTGGGCAATGTGAAATTTGAGCCCCACGATCGTCCCTGCTGGGACTGTGTCGTTGTACTCCACTCCTCCTCCTCGGCATGGGCGGGAGGACTGGTCTTTAGTTTAGGTGGTTGAACAGTACCTAACAGCGGGAAATGAAACAAGTGGCCCAAACTGCTGGATGATGTTTTACAGTAACCGCTGCTGCAAGTTTTTACAGTAACCGTACCGTTGGATGAACTTGTTTACAGAACCGTTGGGAAATAAATGTTTATGGTAACCGATTGAATGATTGCTCACAGCAAGAGGCAATGCACATGTTGACCAGAACGCTGGATGGAGTTTTTGTGAAAATGACCCGCTGGATAAATCGTTTAATGATCACCAATGACC
>JADBJO010020652.1:0-12500 GCA_016801955.1 Conus betulinus
CATGTTTGTCTCTATAGCGGAGTCTAGGACTTGTTTCATCATTATCTTTCTTCTGTGATTTGTTTGTAATCCCGAAGCACTATGGAACGACTCTGGGAATACACTTTGAATCTGGACTTTTGCCAGGACACCACAGCAAAAACAAAACAAAACAAAACAAAAACCTACTGAAAACTCATAGATTGTTAACGAAAAAGATCGGTTTTAATGTCTTGTACTATAATTTTGTCGTTGTCCGCAGTTTTGCCATTTCTTTTAATCTCATTATCAATTATGGTGAGTTAAAAATGTATGTATTTATTTTCGTTAACCAGGAATTGCCTTTTCCTTTTCTTCATATTCATCACGCCTTGACTGCAAGTGATAGGCATACTTGTCAGTAAAAGTCTGTAGCATCCTGTGATGGGTTTGAGGCTAGACAGATCATGTAACTCTTACCACGGATCGTCTTGTCTTGTTTCTCGCGGGTATCGACTAAGGGTGGCAAAGTATAGCTCTCCTTCTCCAAGCTCCTTTAGACTCAATCTCTACGGGCATTTGATAACTTCAGCTAAACGAGCGGTTGAACCAACTGAATGTCGTTTTCCAAATCGTTGATTGCAAGAGGAAAGTGAAATAATTATCATTCTATATCTTATCAAAGACTGTTTTAATGTAACTTTTTACCCCAGCTATCGTATGGCGCTGCTGTCCTATTCCATTGGGGTTTTTCAGGCTCTTTAGTATAAGTCTCTCTCGCTCTTTTCCGCAGTTTCCAGTGCTACTTGCACACAGTGCTTATGTAAAGTGTTGATGGTCCTGTTTTTCCTCAGCGTTTTTTCGCCATAAGAGAGATCTACTGACAATTGGGAGTGATTCAGCACGTTACACAACTTACAATCTATAGCGGTTTATACATGATTAATAAACAGTTTGGACGCTGAGCAATTATCTGGGTATGGTTAAGAACAAACGTGCAGCCAAGATCGTTAACATTCGTTGTTGTTTTTTTTCTGCTGGTATTAACTAAACTGATGATGTGTTTATCTGACGAACATTATCATTTTTTTTTTTTATCATAGCACGACCCGCAGTGTTTTCGGTTGTGGGATTTTTGTTCATGTTCACGCTACAGTTTTTGATGCACAGGCCGCCCTTGTCTAGGTTTGAAAGAGGGTCATCGCAAAGAAAAAGAACCTTCATTGTCTCGGGAAAAATGTATTTTGTCTTTTCGTTATCAACGCATTTGTATTTGTCCTCCCTGCTAGACGTGGTTTCTATCTCAGTATTTGTATTTATTCTTAAACTGTCAGCCTGTTGGCTCTTCTGCTGCCAAGGCAATCTGACCTCTTCCTAATGTGTTACTCCCTTCCTGTTGTTAGAATTGCTCTTCCTACCTCAGTTTTTTCTCTTCTTTACTGTAAAAAATTCTGTTTTTTCCTCCGCCTTAGTATTTTCCTCTTGCCTGATATATATGCTCCCCTAATGTGTGGTAAAGGGTTTTGCCTCTTTCTAATACCAGCCTTCCTCTTTCTACGTGCCAGAGGTTGCTTGTTCCTTCATTAGTAACACACATTTTCTCTCCCTGATAGATGTTCCTCTTCCTTTCTGACAGAAGTTGCTCTTCCTGCATAGGAAGTTTTCATTCCTCAGCATCTGCTAGTTTCGCAATCCTCGCTACAGTCAGCATTGGCACTTCCTGCATGGAATATTTTTTCTTCCTGATATAGTGTATCTGTTTGCTTCGGACAGCGTGATCCTCTGTCCGCATTAGTATATTTTCTGTTCCTAACATAAGTCGCTTTCATTTTCCTCTCCTTTCTATGTTTACTATTCCTGTTTTCTCTCTTCTTTTGTAGCAGCTTTTCCCCACATCCTTGCTGTCAGCGTTTGTTCTTAAACCCCGCTTTAATATTTTGTTGTCCTAATATCTTTTGCAACTTTCCCCATCCTGCCGTCAGCTCTGGCATTACCTGGCATTAACATTTTCTCTTTCTGATATCTACTATTTCATCTCTTTCTGCCGAACCTTATGGCTTTTGGCCTCCACGTTTGGTGTTATCTCATCCTAACATCACTTGTGTTCTCTTCCTACTGTTTAAAACTTACTGTTCCTATGTTCTCCATTTGAAACGTAGCATTTTGGTTCTCGTAACTGTCAGCATCTGCTCATCCCTCAGACCGTATTTTCTTTTCTCGCCTCCTACTCTCAGCATGGTGCTCTTCACTTCAAAGTATCTTCTCTTCCTACCATCAGCATTTGGTCTTCTTTGCAAGAGTTTTCTCCTCTGCGCTTTCAGGCATTTGGTCTTCCTATACTAATGCTTTTTTTTGACTCTCATCATTTTGGTCTCCTACACAAGTGCTCTTCCCTCTTCTCATACTACTCTCAGCATTTGGGTCTTCCTAAACCTAGTGCTTTACGTTTCGACCATCAGCATTGGTCTTCCTACACAATGTTTTTCTCTATATCTCCTCAAAGGATTTCCTCTTCTTACATTTGTCTTGCTACTCTCGTCATCACTCGCTCGCTTTCCAACAATGATACTTTCTCTTCCTGTTATCAGCATTTTTGCTCTTAACTTTTCTCGTGTTTCCATTTCCTATGCTATCAACATTTGCTCTTCCTCGTACTAGCGCTTCTCTTCTTCCCTCGGGAAGTCAGTAACACCAGCACTCCTGCTTGCTCTTATCCACAGAACAGTTTAGACGCCACAAACCATGGCACCTGACTGATTCAATGAGCCTACTTCAAAAAGTGAAGAGTGGAATTGGGAACCCTGCTTAACATAATAGCAATGTTGCAACCTTCCACGTTGCAGGACTCATAATGGATGTATTGGCCCTGGACATAGCGATTGGTAACGAATGAGAGAGCAAACCCACACTGGCAGTAATATTGAATTCGCACGCTTGCCTGATCTGAGTATGATGAGAAATCTCAATGAACCACCACAAACAAATAAAGAAGAGCACAGCCCCTTATACTATAGACTTACCTATCTCTCAGATCTGAACATCAAGAGGATTAAGTGTTCGTCAATACACCAGACCTTAAAGGAAGAGCAAGAAACCTCAGACGCCAACCTAACCAAGATATTGGAATAATCCTCAAAGGTCAGCACTGCAATACTTCTCCGAGAGCTATTGTGAGTCAGATTCATAATGGGTCCTTTCCAATAACAGACCACAATAGATTAAACCCAGGTCAAATGGGATAAAAACTTTGAATATCTGAGGGACCTCAGTTGAGTCCTGTAGACGTGTGTGCGCTAGTTGGTGTGCTTGTCGGTGGGGGCCGATGCAGGTGTGTACCGTCTGGCGACGAGTCCATGTGTGTGTCGTGTGTGTGTGTGTGTTTGTGTGTGTGTGTGTGGTGTGCGCCGCGCGCGCGCGCCGCGCGCGCGCGTGTTGTGTGTGTGTTGTGCGTCGTGCTTGCGTGCGTGCGTGCGTGCGTAGCGTGCGTGCGTGCGTGCGTGTGTGTGTTTGTTTGTGTGTGTGTGGTGTGTGTGTGTGTGTGTTGTGTGTGGTTGTTATTGTTTCTTGTTGATCTTGTTTCTTGTTATTATGCAGTGCATCTTAACATTTCGTTTTCCTACAAATTACTTACATGTGCACGCCACTATGCCTCCTCTCTCTCTCCCTCTCTCTCTTTCACCTCCTACTCTCCCGCTCCTTTGTCGCGGCTCTCTCCTCATCTCTTCTCCTCTCTCTCACCACACAGCACACACACCCTACACACACACACGCACACGCCCGCACTGCACACACTACACACGACAACACACCACTACACACACACGACAACACACACACGTACAGGATTGTGTGCAAGGAGCATGTCACGAACGAACCCACAATCAGTACATTCGCGATACACGTGGCACATCTGCGTGCACACACCCGGCCAAGCCCCCCCCCCCTCGGCGAGCGAACACCACACACACACACACACGACACACACACACACACACACACACGACACACACACCCACACACACTTAAACACGTAATACAAACCCTATATGCACGACAGGCACTGCACTACGCTAGCACACATACATGTCCCATGGCCCACCTCACTTCGCATAGCACACCACACACAATGCACACACGACACACCCTACACACCCACACACACAACTTGGACCGTCACCACACACACACACACACTTACACATACGCACACACATATGCACACACACAGCACACTCACAAATTACACACACACCACCACCGCACGACACAAACACACACACTACACACCATTGGCGCCAAAGGCAGATAACAGACTGGGATAAAAAAAACGCTTCTATTGTCAAACCACAAATGGGTAATACGGTGAGATTTCAATCGCATGCTCCATTTTGTGAATATGGTTGCCACCTACAACTTGCGAACCGTTTCAGTTGAAATAATGCGTTGACATTCACAATTGTTTTTTAAAACGACGGTAGTATTACCAGTACTGGGCCAGACTTCCACTCTAACCACTTCCTATTGATTTATACTTTAATTCTCGCGGAGTTGGGCTCGTAAATCTCGTATGGTCAACAGAGGATGAACTTGGGGCTAGCGATCATTTTCCCTGATCATCTATACAGTATAAGGAGCATATTGACTGAATAAGATGGAATGAAGATAGGAATCTCGACATCCTCTTACAGGCTGCCGAAAATCTATTTCTGCTATTTGTAAAGATGCCGAACAGTGGAAAATATGTTGGTAATTCATGGTGGAATTTAGATTGTGCGATAGCTGGTAGCTCTTAAAAAAGAGCCTATAAAGCCTGGCTGAAGTAAGAACAGATGAAATTTCCTAGCGATGAAACACATGGCCAAAATAAACAGTAACAGGGTCGTTGCGGCCCGAGCGAAAAGAATACATTTCTCAGATTTTTGTAGATCCAAAATATCGGAATCAAAAGATACCCATAAAGGTTTGGGAAAATGGTTAAAAAACTGAAAAATGGTTATTGCTTGCAACAGTACCCAATTAAGTTAGATAATAATGCTCTTCTTCCATCCTCACAGAGAAAGCTGAGGCATTCGTCAAAATATTTTCAGAAATAACTTGCTGTCTAGTCTCAGTCCATCTATCAGGTGTTTTAGAGAGGAGGAAGAAAACGAACTATCTATCAGGATCCACCACCAAATCATTTCCATTATTTAAACGCTCCTATTACATATGATGAATTTTGTGAGACGTTAGAAATCTTTTTTCTTCAATTCAAGTGCTGTTGGCCTAGATGGTATATCCTATCAACTGTTATACCACTTGCCTTCACATTGGCAACGATTACTGCATTCATTTTACCAAAAATGTTGGTTTAATGGAACTCTCCCCTAGTATCTGGAAGAGATCTGTTGTAGTCCCAGTTCCAAAACAAGGTAAGCCCAGGTCAGACATTGGTATACGCTACAGGCCAATAGCACTAACCTCTCACGTTGGAAAATTGTTAGAAAAGATTATCCAAAAAACGTCTTTCATAAATGCCATCCCAGTGAATCAAGCGGAGATTTCTCGACAAAGTGTCGATGTACAAAATAAGATCATTTGGTGAAAACTTACAATTTCACAATCAAAGAAGATTTGCCAGATAGGAAAAAGTACAGCTGCTACCTTTTTTTATATCAGAAAAGCGACCTATATGATATATCTGGCACACGCGTAGACTACGTTACACAAATGAATAAGCAAAGTAGGATATAATAGGAACGAATGGTTTCAATACTTGTAAAAGTTATTTATTATCACAGAGATCGTCATATGTACAAGACTAGGGATAGTAGTTCATACGTTCTTTTCAGAGGCATTGATATCGGAATTCCACAGGGCTCTTATTTATAGCCCCCATGTTGTTGTGAAGCGAACATTCTTATGTATGATCTTCCAAAGATATAGTCGATATCAACAAGTGTGCGAATTGTATGTACACAATATCTGATGACATTGGCTATGTGGATAAATACAAATATCCCGAAAGAATAAACTGGCAAGAGAGATTACGAATCATATATACAGATACGGATATATCAGTTATTAGAGATGATAAATTAAATGAAACAATTTATGGAAATATAATGGGCTTATTCCTCTCAGCAGGTGAAAAACACAGTTAATGTTTTTCAATAATGTAGACAAATCCAGTTGTATTTGCCAAGCTTCAAATTGTAAAGATGATTCTGATTGCAGTACTCATCCAAAACCTCATTATAATTTTCTGGGTGTGAACTTAACCCCTAAACTTAACTGTAACTAGTGCGTTTTTACATTGAAAAGCTGATGACTAGTAAACTCAGAAAACCGTTTAAAACTTATCTGAAAATTATTTGCTACTCTAAGCGGCCGTGGGCTCAAGATACAAAAAACCATCCTGGCTACCTAGGCTCGTTTTTCTCTAATAAGATCATCAAAACTACCGTGTATCACCAAGAAGTCTATATTTTCAGCGCCTCAAAGTCTACTGAAAAAATTGCAAAGTATAGTACAGCATAAGCTATCAAGTTAGCGCACATTGTGGTAACAGTTCCAGTGCACACAAACACATTGAAGGTGTAGGCAAAGAAATTAATATGCTAGTCTACTGTCAGATTCAACCGTAGATTAGCTGTGCTAAATATATTGCAAGAAGTCGTTGTCAAGTTACCCATCATTTCAGTCTGATAAACCGAAGTATTTATGGGATTTCGCAAATGTTGAATATGCGCGATAAAGATCATTTCAACGGGGCGAGGATATCTATTGTCCCTATCTCAGAAATATACCACTCAGATTCTTTGAAAAATGCAATTATTGATATCACTTCATCTTCTTCCGCTGCTCCTTGTTGTTCCCTCACGTGTCTCCTATGGGAACATAGCAAGCTATCTTTGATGTTGCTATTGAGCCCTGTTCGCGAAAGAATATCAACCTTAACATTGTTAACTTCCTAAAGTGAGAGAAAACTAGAAAACAAGTATTCCGATTATTTACCAATTTTACGGATGGTGCCGGTTGTCCAGTTCAGTGTCAGTTTCAGGTTTTAGTTATTCCGGCTTTAAAAGTATCAAAAAGCTATACAGCCATTGAGAAGAGAGATTTTCTGATTTTTAGCCCGGGCCGAATGTCGTATGTCTATCCATTACTGGCGTACTCTTTATTTGTGCTAGTAATAATTTCTTTCTGTACTTATTTTTTTTGTTAGGCAGTAGTTAAAGTAGTTTTGAAAGTTGGGATGTTGTCAAGACAGGAAAGCTGTAAGTCTTGAAATAGGCATCTAATTATATTACATTATTTCCACCTGAATAAATATATCTCCGGCGGGGTGCCTCTCAACACTAGTGGTATTTATTGGAATTAAATAGCAGATAACCTACCTATCGCCAGACGCGGGGTAATGTGCTCAGATGCTGCAAAAATAATTTGAAGTAGATATATATAGTGAAGATACTATTCGTTCTTGAGAGCTGTTTCCGAATTAGCGAAGTCTGCAAGTATAAATGTTTAATGGAGTAATCCTATCCATAGATATATTTCTACCATTTAATATAGGCACGATAACGGGTTGAACTCTTGGAAGTACCAAATATTCCAAAATATACTGCTTGTGGGCTATGTTCTAAGCCCTTCTCATGGTTCACATTAAGCTTTTTGTTGGTTTTTATCATTGTTTATTTCTTTGCTTTTTTTTTTTTTATTTGTTGATTGTTTTTTTTTGTTTCTGTTTTTTTTGTTGTTTCTCATTTATTTCTCTTTCTTTTTTTATCCCGTATTATTATTTCACTACCGCCTTTGAATGCTCTTGATTCCAAGAATCAAACATCTTGGACCATCTTCGAAATCTAAACCGAGTTTCAACCGCTATCTCTTCACGTGCGCAGAATTGAATTTGATATGTGTCAAAATTGTCTCTGCACTCTTCAAATTAGCATTTTTTATAATGGCATGATAGATGTGCATTATATTTCAATTTGTACTGTTCGTGACATAGCTTCCCGACCTTTTCGGCAAATCCCCATCTGTCCTCCTCCTTTAGTCGATTGTGACTATTGCTTTATCTCCGACTTGCTTGCTTTTTAAATCATTGATATCTAGTGGGGGGGGCGTCGACGCCGCGGGGGGGGGGGGGGCCTGTTGTAAGTGTCATGATTGCTATATTGCCATTGCGTCGCGGACTAACTATGCGACTGCTTAGATACAGCTCTTCTCTACGAAGCGTCTAACCATGGGACTCTACATTGTCTGTCGTTTAATCGTGACATGTTCGAACTTGAGTAAGCTATAACTAAGGGACATTAGAAGTCATTGCCAACTAACGAGCTAGTAGTAGAAGTCATGTTTATAGGATACTTGAAGTCTTGCTTAAGGAGCGCAACGTCGAGTCTGATCATGCCACTACGACATAGGATTTATGACGACACAATGATAGAAGTCACTGATCTAAGTGACATTCAGAAGTGACGCCTCGATCAAGACCGCGTGGAAGTCATAATCATCGAAGCATAGAATCCAGATGTCGCAAGTACATGCATAAGCGGCATGTCCAATACAATTAGAAGTCATGCCTGTGACAACGTAGAGTTCTACTATCAATGCTATGGGACTTCACAGTCTGAGCGGGCTAGATACGGTGTTAGTGTCGACTGCGCCGTGCTGAGACGCTTGACCTGCTGACAGTTCCTAATGAGGTAGGGACAACAGCAACTCCGAAACTGACATAATCTGTCAAGTTCCTCTCAGCCCAAGAATGTCGTGCGCATCATGGAAGTCAGAACCAACTGAAAGCAGCATGGCGACAGCAAGACGGAAAGAGGAGGCACCCCTCATTCAGCTCTACCGATGCATTCAATAATCAACCGGCACATCGACGCATGTGATTTAGAAGCAAATGAGAGAGAACGAGTCTGAATCTCAATATCGTTAATAGCCCACATACTGGATCACTAATTGTCCGGTATAGGGCGAGGACAGTCCTAGCAGAGCTGATTTCTCTCGTGGGAACCGTCGTCCTAGTCAACATAAGGCTGGCAGAGGAGCGGCTATAGCAGCGGCACGTGCTTTATAAACACCTGAGACCCAAAACTTATGGCAGTAATACCATGCACAAACAGTCGCTCCTGGCTATGTCGTCCTGTCGACTGTCGCTCTGTTGGATTATATAATCCTCTGGCAACGCAGGTCAGTGCATTTTTGCGCTGGTGACAATGCGATTTGAAAAGTTTCCCATCAGCTAGAACAAAACTGATCACGGTGGGTTAGCATTGAATGAAGAGAAACCAGTACTGTTATTGATCCTCAATCTGCAAAATAGTAGAGAAGGGCCCGGATTGTCTAGTTCTGGCGAATTTGTGATGCATCTAGTTAGCCAAAGTCTGGCTTACTCGTCAAAGTGGCTGAAGTTGAAGGACACATCTAGGTAGCAACGTACCTTAACGTGTTGTCACAGCGACATACCTTCACCACAATGACAGAACGATTGTATCAAGCTGGTGACGACCACATCGTTACATCTGTGTGGTATCATCTATGCTTCCGATGCCATTTCATATGCAGATGACTCTCCGCTGCCATGCCTGTACTATGACATGCCACCCACATTCTGTCTGGAAGTGATTGCAGATGCCCGAGTGGCCTGCTGCAAGCCATAAGGTGCCCTTGCGATGTGCAGATCGTCATGAAGCAGGAGAGCCAGCGGAAGACCTACTGCCCTGCTATCGGATTCACATTTGGTGGATTTTTGGTGTTGACCAGGCTCCTCATCCAGCACACATTCCTCAGGATGGTTCATCATTCTTACATCTGATTCTCCTATGCTGGAAACTAATAGCATAGCTCTAGTAGACATTGCTAGCGTGAGTGATGCCCGCTCTAGGGAGCCTACCACTTCCATCCAGTGACTATTCCATCATGAACGGTTCATCAAAGGACCTTGTGACATCTTCACGAGGTGGTTGGCGTAGCTGGCTGGCACCGTCAAGGGCGTCGAAAAAATCAAAGTTTCTGGTCAGGATTCACCAGCTATAGATCTAGTGCTATACTGGGTCATCAGAGATATGAAATTTAAAAAAAAAGGGATACATCCAGGAGGATAGAATGGATGCAATGGAGCTCGCCTTCTGGTTCCAAGAGGCAAGCATCGCAGAGCCTGTACACTTGTGCTTCCTATGTAATCTATATACTCTAAATAATATGATATATAATAAAAAATATATATAGAACTATGTGTGTATGATATATAATATATATTATATAGATATATATATTATATAATCTACTATATTAATATACAGTGGTGATTGGACAATGTTTCACATTTTTGTGTGGTGATGGGTACAGGCGCCTTAACTGACAATGCTATTTGATCGAAACAGCGTTTGTGGTTTCGACTAATTTATGAAAAAAAAAGCAGGGGAGGGGGAGGAGAATCCTGCCTCGTCGAAACTTGTCATACGCCTCTCTCTCTCTTCTCAATCTTGGTCTCTCTCTCTCTTCTCTCTCCCCGATCTATCCATACACCATCTCTCTCATCTGCGTATCCCTCGTTCATCTCTCTCTCTCTGGTGTGTGGTTGTGTGTGTGTGTGGGTGTGTCATAAATGTGGAAGAGGCGATTGTGGTGGAGAAAGAACAAATGCCATTGTCATTATTTGCGAACAAGAGCTCTGTCGGTGTCTCATCTTCCAAATTCTTGTAAAACTGGGGAAGTGTGTGTGTGTGTGTGTGTGTGTGTGTGTGTGTGTGTGTGTGTGTGTGTGTGTGTGTGTGTGTGTGTGTGTGTGAGAGAGGAGAGAGAGAGAGAGAGAGAGAGAGAGATAGAGAGAGTGAGATAGAGAGAGGGAGAGAGAGCGAACGAGAAAGAGGGGTGACATACAATCCATTCTTTTAACTGAAGATGCAAAATGGAGCCCTCAGATACAACCTGAGCCAATATATTAGCCCTAAGACACTTCACCAAAATGTTGTTTCAAGTAGACACAATGTCCCAACTCGAAGTGTGTTCAAAATGCTCCCGCTCCTTGCGTCCTTTTGTCAATGACTTAGTGAGGGGGAGGTGAGGTGCTGGAGTGGGGGGATGGAGGCAGAAAGTGCTCTAGCCCGTGGATATTTTATATTGGGGGCACGTGCATCCCTGGCCCTGTAGTTTCCAATACGTCAGCCAGGCCAGAGAGAGAGATGGAGAGAGAGAGAGAGAGAGAGAGAGAGAGAGAGAGAGAGAGAGGCAGCGACAGATTTGGTCAGGGAGTAAGAGCAACATTCTCAGAAACGGTCTTAACCGTGTGGTTCCAGTTTCATGTGGAGCTCATAGCACACTCCGTTCTGGGCAGGAGTCACAAATCAATGCCTCTTACGTACTACAGAGCTCTCAACTGTAATCGATTATCTTGGGTACGTGTGTTGTTTTTCCTTGTTTCACTAATCGATCAAAGTGTATATGCTTTTTTTTCGCGCAAAGCGATGATATCGCGTGTGTGTGTGTGTGTGTGTGTGTGTGTGTGTGTGTGTGTGTGTGTGTGTGTGTGTGTGTGTGTGTGTGTGTGTGTGTGTGTGTAAATGTAAACTTTGTGTGTGTGTGGTGTGTGTGTGTGTGTGTGTGTTGTGTGTGTGTGTGTGTGTGTGTGCGTGCTCTTTCGTTTTTCTCTTTTTTTTTTTTTTTAAATATCGTACCTTTCTCTTTTTCTCTTCTCCTTGTGTCCCTCTGTGGCCATCGTGTTGCAAGTCGTATCAACGAGCATCCTCGGAAAGACTCACAAAGAGTACACACAGTATTCATTGGTCTTTTGCAGTCATCCATATCTGCAAAATCGGTTTAATCAGAATACTTACAAATCTCTCTCACCCACAACCAAATTACCCATGACACTCATCTCATCCTGCCAACAGCATCACTCTGACCACTTAATATTACTTTATCTTGAAATATGACCCTGTAGGACTAATTAGCGAGTCTGCCTTTCAGGATGGGGTATTATGACAAACGGCAAGCCTGCCTTCTGTTGTGTGTTGTGACAGGAGCGATTGTTATATTACTTATGGAAGGGAAGAAGAGAGAAGGGTTGTAGAGAGGAGGGTAGGAGTAGGAAGGGGCGGCACATTTTCTGTTTCTTCTTTGATTTTTTTTTTCTAAATAGTTCGTTGATGGTGGACAAAGCACATAATTTGGCATAAACGATGTTCCTTTTGAAATTATAATTGCTTACAATGTAATGGTTGAATGAATCATTTGAGAAAGGAATCGACTGAAGTTATCTTAAATTCATTGCAATGCAGTGCACACACTTCATCAGAGAGAAACACACTCTCTAGGATTTTTTTAGCAAAAACTTCAAGATAAATGGACAGACAGGTACTCTGGATCCACAGTTCAGCGATCTACTTTCGACACAGTCAGTATGCCCTTACAACAGCATATTTCGTACAGCGTTTGTTTAAACCTCGACCCTAGAAAGCAATACACGAAGAAGTTAAAAGAAGCATTGATGAAAGAAGCCAACTCAATCATACTGGTCATGAAAAGAGCAAAATTATACAAGCGACCACTAT
>JADBJO010020652.1:17500-20000 GCA_016801955.1 Conus betulinus
TGCTGATAATCGAAAAATGTGGCGAGTACGTTTTGTCTTCTAGCAAACTGGTGTTTAATTCGCGTAGTGAGCTTTACAAGATGATCAATAGTAGACCTGCCCTTTCTAAAACCAGCCTGATTTGGGGATAATGCCAGTTTTTTTCACAATAGTATGTCAATCTGTTTAGAACAATTATCTCCATTAGTTTACAGACATGAGATGTAAGAGCTATAGGTCGATAGCTATTTTGTGTTTGTCATGATTTTCCATTCTTTAAAACGGGAACAATAATTGAATCTCTCCATATGGAAGGTATGTTCCCTTCAATCCAACATTTATTAATAATTTCATGTAGAAGTAAACAAAATTTTGTGGTATATGTTTTAACATTTCATTAGAAATGAAATGGCATCTAAACAACAGACGTTTTCGTATTAGACAATGAAGAAATAGCAGAGTGTAATTCCTGAAAAGTAATATCAGCATTTAGATATGATCATTATTTTCGTCAGGATCAGCGTACATTTCTTTGTTAGATTGGTTTTCCCTCATAGTTCTGCATTTTTCTGATAAACTACAGAAGGAGCTATTTTTGGAAAACATGTCGGCAAATGATTCTGCTTTTTGGTATGCCGAAGGAAATTTTTCATCACCTATTATGATTGGATATGCAGGTAAATGGATTCCGTTTTTCATTTCATGGATCTTTTTCCAAATTTTATTGATATCTTTATGTTCACTTATTTCATTAAAACAAAATGATGACCAGTACTCGCATTTAGCATTTTCAATTACTTTATTCCTTGGTTCTTGGCAATTCTAACTGGTATGCTCCCTTTTACCTTTTTTTACTTTTGCGTACAGTTTTCTCACACACACACACACACACACACACACACACACACACACACACACACACACACACACACACACACTCAAAGAGAGAGAGAGAGAGAGAGAGAGAGAGAGAGAGAGAGAGAGAGAGAGAGAGAGAGAGAGAAACTCAAAGACTAAAAAAGTTTTAATTGCAAAGGCCACCGACCTATCCGCAAGGATGTCAATAATGAACAAAATAGAATGCAAGTGAAAACAAGGACACGTCGGATCCACACACACATAATTATAACCACACACACACACACACACACACACACACACACACACACACACACACACACACATACACACACCACTTGTGAAGAGTGCGAAGAACAAAGGAAAACAAACAGAAAACATTTCCTGTGTAGAAGAGGCGACAATGGCGAAAAAGCAGGTATAACATTTTCCTCTGACACTAAATTTTTAGACATTTCTAGTAGTTATCTCTTTTCTGCATTGCATAAAAATAAACATGGCTACAGAGCGGGTACGTCTCTTTTCTCATTCTGCAATAAAAAGGTTAGCGGTGACCAATACACGTATTTGAAAAAGGGTGAAATATACTTTTCTCTTAAGTCATGGTAAGATGGACAATGAAGCAAAAAATGTAATTCGTTTTCCGATCTGATCGCAGAATGGACAGTTTTTAGAGTGGGTTTGTATCTTTTATGGACATTTAAATCGCTTACTCCTAGCCGAAATTTGACAAAAATATTTCGAAATCTCGGAAGAGTAATATCATTTAGATATGTTTCAGGCTGCAGCAACGAATTAAACAGGCAGTAAGTAGAATATCTATCACTGTTTGATAAATTTATCATTCCATATTTTTTTTTTATAAAAATCAGTCATACGTTTTTTTCAATTCATGCAGAAAATGTTTTTCGCAACCCACCCTACCATTTAGCCAAACAAAAGAAAATCCAAATACATCTAGACAGTGTTTTATAGAAAGCATCTAATTCGTTTGCAAGCTAACGTTTTCTATATTTTATAGTAATCTCATTTCATCCATTTCGTATGCTTGTTTTGGCAGCCTTGAGAGAGGTAAGTTTTGTAACTTCAACCAGTATCGCATTGCTCTTATTGTGCTGTCTATATACAAAGGATATCTACCCAGCTCTCTATATATCATTGTGTTTGGGGTATTTGGAGACACATTCAAAAACGTTTACGCACGCATTCACGCAAGGACACACGCACGCACGCACGCACACACACACACACACACACACACACACACACACACACACACACACACACACACACACACTCACTCAAGATATCGGGGAACCAGTGGACTTAATTAATACTTCGAAAGAAATGATAAAGTTTACGGAAGAGACATGCTTCTGAGAAACTCTGTGTGTGTGTGTGTGTGTGTGTGTGTGTGTGTGTGTGTGTGTGTGTGTGTGTGTGTGTGTGTGTGTGTGTGTGTGTGTGTGTGTGTGTGTGTGTGTGTGTGTGTGTGAGAGAGAGAGATTCTTAGAGAGAGATAAGGTAATCAATGCAATGGAAACGACACAGACCCCAGATTTCTGCTGAATACAACAACAATGGCTTCACTTGAGCATCAAACAATTTAAAAAAGACAGATCGATGTAAAGTCCCCAGTCTCCACATCGTTTTCATGATCTGT
>JADBJO010020652.1:25000-30967 GCA_016801955.1 Conus betulinus
CCACACATGCGGAAGACTCACATCTACTGTCAGAGCGTTGCGCTGCTTGATCAAACCAGATCATACCAGATCAAATCAGTTCAAACCAGATCAAACCAGTTCAAACCAGATCAAACCAGAGCAAACCAGTTTTAAAACCAGATCAAACCAGATCAAGCCAGGTCAAACCAGTTCAAAGCAGGTCATACCAGATCAAACCAGTTTAAACCACATCAACCCAGATCAAACCAGATTAAACCAAATCAGACCAGTTCAGCCCAGATCAAATCAGTTCAAACCAGACCAAACCAAGTCAAACCAGTTTCAAACCAGATCAAACCAGTTCTAACCAGATCAAACCAGATTAAACCAAATCAGACCAGTTCAGCTCAGACACGCGGAAGACTCACCACATGTAGCGCTGCTTCAGGAAGCCGCCGACGAGGTCAAAGTCCAGCAAGGCTTTCCAGCAGGTTTTGATGGAGCAGGACCCAGACACCCCGTGACACTTACAGACTATGTTGTATGCCTTCAGGCTCTGCTGCACCACCTGAAGGCGCACAACACACTTTGAGAGACTCTAGGATTTTCGAGCACCAGATTCAGGATGAATGGACAGACAGGTACTCTGGATCCATAGTTCAGCGATTTCCTTTCGACACAGTCAGCATGCCTTTACAACAGCATATCTCGTACAGCGTTTGTTTAAACCTCGACCTTAGAAAGCAATACACGAAGAAGTTAAAAGAAGCATTGATGAAAGAAGCCAACTCATACTAGTCATGAAAAGAGCAAAATTATACAAGCGACCACAATAACCCATACCAGGCAGAAACATAATACAAATTCCTGAAACGATCGTCAGGATGGAGCAGATGATGTAGAGAATGGAAACAGCGATGAGCATACGTGTCAGCGCCACTTCCCGTGACGACAAGGTCGATGATGACGTCTGCTCCCGCCACGCCACCATTTTCTTCAGCTTCACTGACGTCACAATCGTCATTGCTGTGACAACCACCACGAAGATCTTCTGGAGCATTCCAATCAGCAGGGTCAAAACGTCCAGATACGCGCTATTCCTGGTGTAGAACTCACTAGTGTAGATGAGATCGAATGTTGTGTTGGTCAGTGGATCAAAAAGACAGATCACGCTCCATCTCACACTAATCAGCATTGATCCTGTGAGAATGAGCACGGTCGCCGTGGCAAGAATGATAGCTGTGTGTCTGTTTTCAAAAAGGTTTGAGAACGGAGGGGACTGACGACACACACAAACATCTCGCTAACGCAATCACCATGGAGACGAACCCTGAGACCCACGTAAAGCCAGGGACGAAAACCTACGAGGAAATGGTCGATGATCACCCGCATTACAACACCAACTTCAGAAGAGGGTGATACGTGTGTTGTTTTCCTTGTTTCACTAATCGATCACATTGTATGCATATGCTTTTTTTTTCCCTCCAAAGCTACCACCTTGTGTCGAAAAAAAAAAAACGTTTTCATCATGGTTTTGAAGTCCGTCCAAGAAAGTGCTGAACATGATCGAAGCATGATTCAATAAATAACGATCATTCATTACGCTCTTCTTCATCCTGTGCTTTAGCATCACCAGGCCAGCATCGAATTGAATTGGAACGCACTAACCATTGCAGTATTTGTGCAGCTCTGTAGTCACACCTGATTTATGTGGCGACGGTGACAATTCTAACGTCATAGAAAGTTACACAGTTTGTATTTGTTTGCTCTGCTCTTCGATGTTGTGTCTGTGTATGAATGAAGTCTTCTGGACATAGTGGAGAAGTTGCGTGCCCTCTTTCATTTTCGTAAACAAAAATGAAAGGAGTCACGCGGCTTGGGGGAAGGTCACGATGCGGCGACTCGTGATTTATCGCGAACTCCTCCTGTTTTGTCGCGAGCTGCCCCGTTACTTATCTTACACCTCTATGCCATGATCACTTTTACGTAAACAAGATGTGTGAGACTGATTTCCATCGCCGATACTTTTGAGTCTTTCCAAAGATACAAGAGAGAAGTGGCAAGATGTAAGGTGATTGTATCGTCTTGCTTTGAGCGGTAAATTAGTTTTTCGATTATAAAATACTTACACAGAGATTTGAAGGTCTCTTGACACTCAAACAAAAACAATTCGTTTAATGCGTACAATGTCATGCAAAATGTGGTATAGATACACACATTTATGGAAGCTAACACACACACACACACACACACACACACACACACACACACGCACGCACGCACGCACGCACGCACGCACGCACGCGCGCGCCGCGCGCGCGCACGCACGCACGCACACACACACACACACCACACACACACACACACACACACACACACACACGCACGCACACACACACACACACACACACACACACACACACACACACACACACACACACACACACACGCACAAAGGGGAGGAGAAATCCTGAAATAACATATTCCTTGGTAAAATTCAAACCTGTGCAAGCATTAAAAAGCAAAGATGTACAGCAATAAAAGGAGACGACTAACATAAAACACAATGATTGACTGAATGTATTGGCACTCATATGCTGTTTTTTTTTCTGATCCCAGCCATCTCCAGTATACCCCCCTCCCCCCTCCTCCATTTCAATTGCTCCCTCTGCCTCAAAACTCCAACCAGAACCCCTGCCTCCCCCAGACGACATTCGATGTGACAGCTTGAACAGCTGAAGTAACACGTCACACATTGTCCATGTGAAATGATGTGTGTTGCATGCTACATTAAACGATTCAGAGTTTTTAGTCGTGGGGAAGGAGTAACCTACCACCATGAAAAAAGGTTTTTCTTTCCTTCTTTCTTTCTTTCTTTCTTTCTGCGTACGCAGGCCGATACTCCTGCGAACACTGCCAGTATAGACAGGCAGTAGAGTTTTGTGTGTATGACCGTTTTTTGTTGTTGCTGCTGATGTTGTTGTTGTTGTTTTCTTGTGTGTGTGTGTGCGTGCGCGCGCGCGTGTGTGTGTGTGTGTGTGTGTGTGTGTGTGTTTCTTGCTGTCCCAACCTCTGCGCCACCTCGAAGGCAGTGCACCCACGCCACTCATTCCGACACCCCGTCAACCCGGTCGGCCCCGCCTCAGCCCCGGCACCGGCAATCCACAGGGTGCAGTCAATGTCAAGTCGTCAAGAGGCAACCCACCGGAGGAGACACTGCACTGCCGCCGAGTCACTTCGGTGGTGTTCAGTGGCGCTTGTTCTGATCTAACATACGCAGGACACCACCTACTAAGCCCCCTACTGACGACAATAATTGCTTAGTCGTGGAGCCGGCGTGAGTGAGCTCTCCTTCCAGAGGGCGCCACCACGTCCGTCCAGCGTCCAACGACAGCCCGCCCCCATGGACTTGCCGATAGCGGTGACCCCGACGGAACCAAACCAACACCACAGACGTGGAGAAGACATCGAAATTGAGGTCACCATGAGAGCAGGGCATGAAGGGCCGTTTTTTAATCCCGCCATTAAGGCAGCCATACTCCATCTTCGGGGAGGGTGCATGCTATGTGTAACGTGTCATCCATACCAACGGCCAAACTGGCCTTTTCTTCCGAAAGTTGGTGATGGGATTTTACGTGTGTGCAAGATGTTGTGCGTGCGTTCACAAACGGAACCTCGGTTCAGTCTCATTCGAAGGACTGTATGGGAAATGGGAGTCAGAACAATGTAAACTCCCCCCCCCCCCCCCCCCCCCCCCCCCCCCCCCCCCCCACACACACACACACACACACACACCGAAATACGAAACCGGAACCCCAGGATCTCGCGTCCGGTGCTCTACCAACTGTGCTATCCCCCCGAAAAAAGGTTTCAAAGCGAGGTGATTGAAGCAATTTTGCAGAGAAAGGGGGTTAGCTCCGCCTGTTGATACAAACCAACAGACTACAGGACAAAACATGATGCATTTCTACCTCTAGGGTCTTCTTCAGGCAAAAAACAAAAGACATAGGACAATGAAAACGAAGAACGAGCAACCCCTGATTTTCTCATGTTCGGTGCAGAATGTGTGTGTGTGTGTGTGTGTGTGTGTGTGTGTGTGTGTGTGTGTGTGTGTACGATCGATATTCGCCTGTATGGACGATCCCCCCCCCCCCCCCCCCCCCCTTTCCCCCCTCTACCCCCCTCTGCCTTCCCCATGTACACACATTGTCGGTTTCCTGATATATAATGTCAAGTAATACTTTGTGAAAAGTCAGAGTCTTTTCTATTCCTGTCCTATTTGCCATTAGAATCCCAAAACTTAAAACACGACTCGAAATGACAACTGAAATAAAACAGATAGTTCGTCGGTTGTCTGTAACATGGTGCCAGTGTCACTTTCTGCTGAGTGCCTTCTCTCTGTCTCTGTCTCTGTCTCTGTCACTGTGTCTGTCTATTTGTCTGTCTGCCTGCCCCATCTCTCTCTTTTCATTCTTTTTCTCTCTTTCTCACGTATACTCCTCCACACACACACACACACACACACACACACACACACACACACACACACACACGCACACGCACACGCACGCACGCACGCACACACACACACACACACACACACACACACACACACACACACACACACACACACACACAGATGGTTCACTCAAATATGTAGATACATCTGGCTGCAAAAAAGCTGCAAACAGCTTGAAATGCTCAGTTTGTCTCAACAGCCAGTTATGTGGACATAATGTTAAAGGCATATAAAGAAAATGTCACACGAACGACTTAATGAACTGCATAAAGCAGCAACTAGTCAATATTACCAGTACTGTCTACAAATGATAAATGCTGCTAATCCTAAACCCATTTTACGTAATTTATTTGTTAAGCATTCCATACGTAATTATTACAAATTTGATGTGCAAGTTACGTTTAATTGTTTTTTTAAACAAAATCTCTGGGAATATATATATATATATATATATATATATATATATATATATATATATATATATATATATATATATATATCATGAGTGGCAAACCGATTCCTGTAGACCACTTGCTTCTTCATTGGTCAGAGTAATGCAGTGAGTTCCTGAAAAGGATGTCAATCAGTTTCACATCACTGTCCTGTCATCCACGTGGAAAGAAGAAAGAGGACGAAGAAGGAGGAAAAGAAGAAGAGGATTCGGTGAGCATCATCAGCCGTGCAATGCATACACGTTTGAAGAAACGCACTTTGCGTGCAATACGCGAGTTTTCACGCAGCGAGTGGCGTTTTTTCCTGACTTCGTCGTTTCTTATTTTTGTTTAATTTTATTTTATTTTTGTGCTCACTCTGCACGGGCCGAATCTATTAGGCAACTTTCTTCGCTGTAACTACTCGGAAATCTTTTCGACCTTTTCTTTTTTGATCGAATTAAATTGCTCGTTTGTTCAGTACCATGGCTAGTGGCGTGGATAGCGGAGTGAATCCCTGTCTTTTTGGAAGCTTCAGACATTTCTGATGCAGCCATCAATCGTCTGACTGTTCTTGACAAGTGCTTGGCAAGAAAGAGGGCAGTTGGCTACGGTTGGAACCCTGCAGATCAACGGCTTCTGGAGAATACACCCCGCTACTATGGAGGCAAGAAACGGGCTACTTTTAAAAGGTATGACAGTAAGAGGGGCAGTGCTACAACAGCGCATCTCTCTCTCTCTCTCTCTCTCTCTCTCTCTCTCTCTCTCTCTCTCTCTCTCTCTCTCTCTCTCTGTGTCCTTGTCCTAGTTATTAATCACAAGTCTGCTTCACTCGTTTGTATGTATATCTTATAGCACTTACCAACTTGGTTTGGGTCCGATAGTCCGACACTTCACGATTCCGACGTTTCGATAGTTCGACAAATCACGATTCCGACGTTTCGACAATCCGACAATTTTGTCGGACCAACGAAACTTGTTTTGTAATGTTTTATTTTGTGCCAATAGTTCGACACATCACGATTTTGACGTTTCGATAGTCCGACATAATGATAC
>JADBJO010020653.1:0-30967 GCA_016801955.1 Conus betulinus
TGACCTTCTCCCATGGGCACGAGTGTGGCTGGAGAGACCGATTCTCGAGGCACACACCCGTGGGCAGTAGGGCAATTGACGTGGCTAATGTGGGAAGGGAGGACACCGCGGCCTCGCGTTTTTCTCTTCATGTGTGATCATGTGGTTGCTGCGGTTGTCTTCAAAATTCTTCCTGGCCCTCCTGGTTAGACTTCGCCATTCTGCCTCTGTCTTGGGCACACAACCTCTAGGGTCTTTTGCAGTTTGCAGGGCTTTGTATGCTGTGCTTCAGATTGTTCTTTTACCACAGTCCTTGAAGCGCTTTCTGGGGCCGCCTCTGGGTCTCTGGCCTGCCTCAGTTCTCCGTATAGCAACTGCCGAGGCAGTCTGTGAGGCTCCATACGGATGACATGTCCAGTCCAGCGAAGCTGGGCCTTCCTTATCATGGCTTCGATGCTGAGCAGACCGGCTCTGTCCAGGACTTCGAGGTTGGTCACTCGGTCTTGCCACTTGATGCCCATAATCGCACGTAGTGAACTCGTGTGGAAGCGTTCAAGCTACTTCGTGTGTTTCCGGTACAGCGTCCAGGACTCACCAGCCGTAGAGGAGACTAGTGAGAACAACAGCTTTGTAGACCTTGATCTTTGTGTCGAGCTTGATGCTTTTGTGGGTCATCACACGAGTACGTAGGCGGCCAAGAGCTTGGCTGGCTTTGCAGATCCTGGCAGAGATTTCTCTGTCAAGAGAGCCATCCCTGAAATGACGCTCCCGAGGTACTTGAAGGTTCGACAGTTTTCAGAGTGGTGCCTCCAGTGGTGATGGTGGGGGGAGGTTGCACTGTTAGGCCTGGGGAGGGTTGGTAGAGCACTTCCGTTTTTCCAAGGCTGATTGTGAGGCCAAAAAGCCGAGAGGCTTCCGCAAACTTGCTGACAATGAACTGGAGATCCGCTTCTGTGTGTGTGCCATCAGGGCACAGTCGTCGGCAAACAGTGCGTCAGTCACAAGTCTCTCGACTGTTCGGGTTTGGCGCTCAGCCGACGAAGGTCAAACAGGAGCCGTCCCAGCCTGTACTTATGTGTAGATTGCCTCTGTCGAGATCTCCGAGGGCATGGTTCAGCACGCCACGTGAAGAACAGGTTGAACAGGACCGGAGCAAGACAGAGCCCTGCTGCTTGACCCGTTCGAGATTTCAAATGGAGCAGAGCTGTCACCCCCAACAAGCACAAGGCCAACCATGTCGTCGTGGAATAGGCGGATGATTTTTGTGAATTTCCTCGGACAGCCAAGCTTGGAGAGTATGACCCACAGCGCCTGCCAGTTCACCGTGTCGAAGGCTTTTGTTAAGTCGATGAAGACAGCGTATAGAGGTCCATCTGCTGCTCAATACACTTTTCTTGGACCTGTCTCACCGAGAAGACCATGTCCGATAGTGCTGCGGCCTGGTCTGAAGCCAGACTGTGACTCTGGCAGTGACAGGTTCTGACACAGCGCTGATCGGCGGTTTAGATGACTCTTGCCAAAAAAAAGCATCAAACGCCAGGAAAAAGCATCAAACGCCTGGGTAACATGGTAGAGTGTCTGCCATTAGAGGCACACAAAATAAAACATGACCGCTTGATATGTTTTGTTTTAGCCCACGTACACATTTTGTTGAAGCATTATTATTTACTTCTGAGAGCACAGTGCAAAGAAAAGAAAAGACAGAGAGAGGAGATGTGGAGACACAAGTTGAAGACCAACTACCCTTTTGGTCTCATGTGTGGGATTAGTTGGTTCAGCGAAGGGCAAAGTTCCCAGGGCAGACTGTTCACGTGAAACCAACTAATCCCACCCATTGAGACTTCACCCAGGCATCACTATTTATCATACAGTAATGAGGGGGGGGGGGGGGGGGATTAATGACGTAAAAAACACACATACGTCAACTAGTTTTGACGCCGACTTTCCATGGTCAGCTGAGGAAGGTTTGCAAAAACCGAAAGCGCTTCTATAAAATGCTTTGGGTGTTTGTTTTTACCCAGCAATTACCGGTGGGGGGGGGGGCCCAACCTAAACTGTCCCCAGCCTAAACCACCTTGGACTGTACGAATGGCCATACGGGTGACGAAATACCGACAACGTGTCGGCCACCGGTTTTCATACCGGTTTTGTCACTTCGTTCAACCGGTTGTTGCTGTGATAAACTGGAGCTTTCCTTGGCTTCAATGATCTGATCACCGATCTTGTTTTGAGCCCTTTCCGATTCTGCTTGCTGATGGCTGCTGTGAACTTAGCCCCCAACCTCGATTCGAACCTGATATCTCGGTGATTGAAGCCAACGCGGTCACCAATCGCTATCGATGACCAGAGTGTGTGCATGACAAATCAGTTTCCGTAGAACAGGGTGGGGGGTTGGGGGGTGGGGGGGGGGGGTGTGGGAGGGGGGGGGTGGGGGGGGGGGGGGGGGGGGGGTGGGGGGGGGGTGGTTGGGGGGGGGGGGGGGGGGGGGGTGGGGGGGGGGTGTAAGGGGGGGGGGGGGGGGGGGGGGGGTTGGGGGGGGGGGGGGGGGGGGGGGGGTGGTGGGGGGGGGGGGGGGGGGCCGGGGGGGGGGGGGGGCGGGGGGGGGGGGGGGGGGGGGGGGGGGCCCCGAACATAGCTGTATAGGGGAAAGTAGTGGAAGTTCAAGAGGAATCGGGCGTAAATCCGGATCATTATCCTCCATCTCCCATCACTCTTGACGTTTACATAGCTTAAAATCCTTAACTCCTCAATTTCTCACAGGCAAATAACGACACGGGTACACAACTTTATGAATAGAGAGAGAGAGAGAGAGGAATATGATAATGTTGATTAATGAATTCTTTAAATCAGAAGGCCCTTGGCCCATTCTGATGGATAGGCCTCCCAATTCAAATACATACAGTTACAAACAACGGACGTATCACAACAGTGTAAATACCTACCACACGGTAAAATGCACAAAATTAGGACAATATGAGAGAGAGAATGGAGATAGAGAGATATACCAGAAATACCACACGTTTCACTTATAACAACCACTATAACACAAATACACAGCATTCTTTTACTGTCCTTTCGTCTAATACACACAGCAGTTCTTCACAATCTTGATTGTGACCATCTATAATATGCGCAGCAGGTGTCACAGTATTTCTCCACTGTCCCACAAGGTTCCTTTCCACTAGTTCCCCGAAGGTCTGTGGGCTGTATCCTGTCTCAAAGGTTTTTAGGTGACGCGCTGAAGAAGGACTGGACAGACAGCCAGACAGGAGACGCCAGAGAACTGTGTGATAAACAGGAGGCAGAGATGAATCACATGAAACCCCTCACCACAAGCAACACTGACATGATCTGATTCCATGGATTCTCTTTTATTTTATTCTCTTATTTGTGATGACAATTGTATTTATCCAGTCAGCTGATCTCTTCATGTTTGCTGGCACATCAATGATTGTCCTGACTAAAAACATTATGGGCCTGACGTTTACTGTTTTAATGTTATTTATATATAATATGTCGGTGGGCGGGGTTGCTGGCTTGGAGTGACTGATTGATGTTTGGCTTGGTATTCCTGCATTGACATGAACTCTGCTGACTGTCCTGAATCAAGGAGCAGAGCAGCCTTTGTCCGCACCGTTCCCTGCTCCTGCGCTCTTCTCTGCTGCTGCTGCTAAACAAAAAACAAGCTGCTGCTGTGCCCACTCCAGCTAGCTGCTCTCTCGCTGCTGCTCTGCTGTGCTGCCGTGTCCCCCTGGCTGCTGCCGCCCATCCCCCCATTGTGGGCCTTCAGTTTGCGACCTTTCCGCAGCCTGCTGGAGTCTATTTGGTAGTCCAGAAGGAGCTCACACCCATGCCCGACCCACTGCAAAGAAATGCAACCACCGCCCCGGCCCGCGGATGTGATGCTCTGATTATCTCCACCAGGTACTTGCCCTTCTTCTTTGGCGTTTCACATGCAAGCCCAATCTGGAGCACGAATCCCTGGCCACCGTCAACCGATCAATCAAACCCCGCCCTCACCCTCGCCTGTATCTGACAAATATCGGACATCCACTGCCACCCCTGGCAAACTCTACACTTACAGGGAGCGGAGTCAAACCTCACAGACCGCTGCTTCAGAGCTCAAGATTGTCGTTCCAATAAAATCCTTGAGGCTCACCTGCGGTCTGAATCGAGCGTAACTGTGAATCGCTCCTTGTCCTCCTTCTGGCCATATGATGTCCTTTACTACACCAAAAACATTACCCTGCATTCCCACTAGGACATATCTCTTCTTGGCATGCGCCCTGGCAGAAGTCCCAACGGTTCTGGGCTGATGTCTAACGCGGTGGCCGGTGAATCTCGTGGTGTGCTTGAATTCGTTATCTCAACGATGTATCCGGTGGATGGGCCGTAAACGGCATCCTGGATCTTCATCACTGGTCAACACTATTACAAATTCCTATATACACAACTCACCAACCCACAACAACTGTCCTTATCCATCACCCCACACAGTCTCACCACCCTGAGCCTCGACCGAAGTGCCGTCATCCTATCATTGGTCGGGTAGTACACCTTCCTGTACCCCCGAATCATGGTATCAGATGTCCAATAATATAGCTGATAAGTTTATTACATACTATACCTGAGATATAAACGCACCTCCCATGATACAATTCGCTGGAAAAATCTGGATCACACAACAACTTGACCTGAAGTGCCATCGTGGTGTGCTGGCGGAGAGGTCCAAGTACGGAGCCGGGCAACACAAAACCCCGCTTTCTTTCCTTTGCTGTCCCCCAATCCGTACGTAGTTTGAGGACAGGACTCCCCTGGTGCAACAAGTCAGAAGACGGAACGAAACGAAGCCCTATGCCCTCTTGTAATGTATCTCGAGTAGCTTACAGCCAACCTGGACAGACCTCTCCCAGAGCCCTCAGAGAAGTTGAAAGGTTTCTTTTTCAAAACTGTCGCATCATTCGACTTCAGTCACGAGACGCGTTCTGCGTTAGCATAGGGATCCTTTTACCACACTTTTCACTCCATCAAACCCGCTTGCTGGGCAGTGGATGGATCTGAGCAACAACAGGTTAGAGGCCAGATAGGCTATGACGGAGCTCCCTGGCGAAGGTTGCCCATAGCTGACACCACAAACTGAATCTATCTGAGGGGAGCCACAACCATTCTTGACGCTCTTTGAGACTTTGACCGACCAGAGTCCACACGGAGCACATGAGATCGGTTACTACTCTGGATCTTCGCGTCACAAAATCATCTGATCTATCCTCCCTTTTGCGGCCCAACAACAGGTTTTGGCAACAGTCGCTGCGCTGCTTCCTCTCTCCCGCTTGTCTCTCCGCATCAGCGCGGCCAACAATCAATCCGTTCAGTTGTGACTGTCCCATGCACGTCTTTCTTCTGGAGTGTTTTGGGTGTTGAATACCTCCACAACTCAACAGTGGTTTTCAGTCCAGGTCTTGGGTACTTGGAATCAGTACGAGCATGATCCTTATCATATTCAGAGCCTTACATGGACGGTCGCATACTCATATGCGGCAGTGCATGTCATCCAGTCGACAGGAAGGACGGGGCGGTCTTCATACATACCCTGTCCTTTTCCAGAGTGAGTTGCCTGTGCTTAGTGATTTCCTGCACAGATTGCAGATGTGAGCTGAAGAAATGTTGACCAACACAACACGTGTCTGTGACCTGTGTTCCCGTCAGCGAGTCCATGACTGGGGCGTGCCCGTGAAATTCCCATTGTTCCAACGGCCATTTCCTGTCGTGCTGTATGGGCCAAACCGATCGGGCTGAAGAGATTGTAGCCCCGCCCCTACCTTCGGTCATGTGACCGAATATTTACTACGCGGTATACACACGCCCGCTCACAGTCCAAACTGAGCCGTATGAGGTCCTGGATAGCCATGCAGGTCTCTTAGCATAACGTTCCGTGAGTTTGAGATTCTGGAGAACCACACTGAGAATCTGCTGCCTGCAGTTACACGGAACCTGACCATGTCGCAAGCCACCAAAATCTCCTTTGGGCAACACACCCTGGACGTGTGGATTGTCTGATCTTGTATGCCACGCCTGGCTTGAGAAAGCACCCGAGTGCTTTATGACGTCAACAGTGTGCGGTTCCAGATGGACCGGAAACTGTGGACCAACTTGACTTCTCTCTGATCTTTTGATCTTAGCCTTGGTGTCTTCAACTCCCTGCCTCTGGTCATAAGGACTCTCCCCCTGCTCTGCTTCCCGTCTCGCATCATTATAGCATCCCTGTTAGTGGTGAAGGGTAAACTGGAGGTTTCCTCGTCTTTCCCTCCACACACGCTTCGACTGATGGACCCCCTTCGACATGTCCAAGTACACCGGCTCAGAAACTTTTCATTTGACGTCTTTGTGTACCTCTGGCCAAGCCCAGGGCTTATGCACTAGCTATGTGGGGTCGAAAAGGTTGGGGTGTGCTCATACTAAGTTAAAACAGTTAGCCACGTACTTACAAGCTGGTGCTATACCAGTCTCCGGTATTTCCTCGGTAAGCGGGTCTCTCAACTCGCGCGACCAACATCAACCTGGGCGGGTGATACACTTCACTCCTCGATGTCAAAGGCAGCTTGCTGGTTCTCTGACGTGTCAAAGACAGTTTTCTTGCCACGGTGAATGGTGTCAGGCATGAGTTCCGCACAGGGGAATTACGATTTGAAGCCATATGCACCTGCGCATCATGGTGCGCCTCTTAAGGATCGTGATGCTAAAACCCCTTAGCTTAGCTGCCGTGGTCAACAAACATGGACGTCGTGGATTCGCGGTCGGCCCATCCTGTTTACGTCTGTTAGCTGCTAGTCGTACCTCAAGCCACCAGTCACGCTAATTTCGCTGAAAAACCAGCGCGAGGATCAAGTGCTTCTTCTGGCTCCCAAGCTGGGGAGCTATTCCCTGGCGTCCAAACCTCACGGGGGCAGGCGCGTGGGGGATGGTGGGGGGGGTGTTGGTTACGTATGGAATACTGATCAGTTAGGTTGGTGCACGGGCGGAGGCTACGCACTGTCGCCCTGATCCTTGATCTGGGCGCTCCATCCCCTGCCTGTTACGGCAGTTTGGCAATCTGGAGACCTTTCTTACTCCCTGAAAGTGTATGTACTTCGAAAGGGTCTGTACTGACAGTTCGAGAAGCTCCTGGCACATTGGAGACCGTGGCAGGTCACAGTGTTCTCTTTGGGGCTGTTGTCTGTCCACATTCGCACCTCTCACTCAACCGCACATGGGAGGCTGTTTTCTAGAGGCCAACCCTGAACGTATGCAACCGCGTTACCCGTTACAACCTATTAACATCCCCGTGCCAAGCCCAGCACCACATCACACAAACTGACTGGCTTATCACACACTTCTCCCGCACCCCCACCCCATACCCCTCCTCATTGACCTCCTCCTCCTCCCGCACGCTTTCTGCGGGCTTTAATTAGCCCTTTATGTGAACACACGCTTAGAATACGTAACTTGAACGGCAGTGCACAAGGCTACTACTCGTTATCAGCCGACTTACTTACCCCACGCCGCACCCTCCAAAGATTTCTAGGCCTCGTAGCATTCCCTATATTGAAGCAGCAGACACTCGTTAACTGAACAGCAGGTCCCTACTAGCCACATTCGTATATCACCATGCATCGATACTTACATACCCTGCTTGCTAACCCTGCGCCCCCCCCTGCCTCTATCCCCCCAACCCCCCACACACACACACACACATCCACACTACTGAGATTTCATCCCTACATACGCTTGTATGAAGTGACAGCATGCAAAATGCCTAACTGAACTTGCAGACGGCGTAAGTCCGAGTATAAGTCTGGTTTAACATTTATCTTAGTCAATCTATTTTTGATTCTAACGCATTACAGGCGCATCCGTAAATAACGCGCATCGCTTTTCTTCCATACTTAAGTGCGGTGCGTGGACTCGCTGGCAAAGGACACACGTGTGTCCTGTCCATTCAAGCAATCGCGATAGACTCGTCTGGCTCCTCCCTCTTCCCCTTAAGCCTTCCATGTGAATAGATCCCTTTCCACCCATTGTCGTCTGGCCTTTGAGAGAGGGTGGGGTGTGGGGGAACAGGTTGCCTAAACGGCTACTGTTGGGGAGACCATGTTTGTATATTAAGTTAGTCATTCTTTTCGTGCACCATAGATTATGGTGTCCCCCCGGTCGAGAAGGGGGGGGGGGGGGCGATGGTAGAATGGAGTTACCGGACACGGACAATGAGCCAGGGCTGGGCGATTGAAAGAAATAAAGAAACAAGAACGACATACAGACAGAGCAAGTGGAAGATTAAGATAGTGAAGATGTATTTACGGATATAAGAACGTGGAGCTCTCTCTCAGGCTCTCATAGTCCCGGATCCCACCTCCACGATCCATTGTCGTGCTCTCTCCCCTCCCCTCCCCTCTCAGACTCTTCCGCTCCCTCTCTCTTCCAACTCAGCAGCCACACACACAACGACACTTCACACATGCCATACCACTCCGTCTCGCGTCTCCTCTCCTCTCTCATCTCTCCCCGCACTCTCTGCACTCAACACACTCCCACACACACAGTCACTACACACGTGCGCGCACGCACGCACGCCACACCACACACGCTCACACAACCACACCACCCCAGCACAGAGAGGATAAACAAATAAAATTGAGGGGTGGGGGAGGGGCTATGAAAATATGTAAAATTGACTGATGAAGAGGTAATTGCACAAGAAGGAGGTGGGGGGGGATGGGCGGGGTTGGCGGGCTAGTCGTGTTCAGTCCGGTGTTCTGGCGCTCTTAGGAATCAGTTCCTGGTGGTTTGATAGGGAGTGACATAGTAGTTCTCCTCGCTTCGTCCTTGTGACACTGTTGGTCATAGTATTATGACGTCTAATATTCCGTGCGCACTTTGGGTGTTGTGTGATTTGTCCGTGTGTGTACGTAACGATGTGTCGTTAGCATCGGCGCATGCACTCAGCAGGTAGGTATGCCTATGCTGCGTGTGTTTTTCTCTGCCTCTTTCTCCCCGACCCCCTCTCACCCACGCCACTGGTCCCCCCTTTTGAAGATAAACCCTCGTCCAACTTAAGTGGAACACAAGGTCGAAGGCGCTGTGTCTCTGACAAGAGTTGCTCAACCGCTATACCTTGATTCCTTTCTACTGTATCCAGAACAATAAGGTCTCAAAACTCTTTGAGTAGCTGATTCTTTTTCGCTCTTCAGTCATCCCATAATTCGGTGCGGGCAGGCGGTGATATGCTTGGCGTCGAGTTTGAAATTACAAACATGACTTGCTATGTGAGAACTTTAGTCTCTTTGTTATAGAAAAGCGTCGGAGACGATTGGAAAGTCCTTTTTTTCGAATGGTTTATATTCGAATTCTCAGTATTACTTGGGGGGCAGTTTTGTAATTGGTATTTCGGTGCGATTTATTTTCAACGTACTGTCTATCGTACGAAGCATTTTCGAACATTGGCCATTATAGTCTATTAATATATATCAGTCTTATATATATAGGCCCAGAGTTTTATGATGATTATGTGCTACATCGAACATCTTGCCTCTCAATCATTCTGCGTGCTGATCTAGCATGACTCTGCTTCACGTTCGCTTCTTTCATCCCCTTGCACTCAGTTGCTTCTCTACATCATGTACTGTGGCTACTTTATAGTTCTTATAGTTATAACCTATAACAATCTTCAAAACCATAAAGTTTTCAAAGTTTTATTACATTATGCCAACAGGAATCCACCTGTTTTTTTTTTTTATTTTTTTTTTTTTTTTTTTTTTCTATTTTGTTTTTTTCGGGGGGGTGTGCACATGGAACTCTTCGGCATAACTGGTCCTATAGTTTCCTGGCGTCTCCTTCGCCCCCAATTGGTCCTCCTCGCACTTGGCCTCTCTCTCTCTCGCCTCTCATCCTCTCCTCTCCTCTCTCTCGCTCCGCTCCGTCACCCTCCTGCCTCCCTCATCTCTCTCCACTCTCTCTCCTCTCCTCCTCCTGCGTTCCCCTGTTGCGTGTGTCTATTAGAATAAAGAGAGAGAGGCAGGTCGGGTTAAATGGTTACCATTAGTTCAGGAAACAGGTTCAGTGTTTTGAAAACCACCCCGCTGCTCTAGCTCTAAACAACACTCGTTTGCAAGAAAATTACCCACTGACTCACAGCCTGTTAACCAGCGTTATTTTGTGCACCATGATTTCCCGAATACATGTGGCTGTGTGACTGACTGACATTACTCCCTGTTTGTGCCGTTATTATTTTTTTTATATACTATATGTAATTGTGTTCACCAGATTATGTTACTCAATTATGCTGAATATTTGAGGTGGTGGGTGGAAACAACGTGCACCTAACAATTCTTATGCTCATGAATTAATAACCCTGGGCAACAATGTCTTAAAAAAATTAAGAAACAAGGGGTTGGGTGTAAGAATACGATGAGGGACTAACATGAAAAACATGAATTTGGGAAATCGCTCATTGAATTGTTACAAAATCCTCCTTCAACAGCAGCATATGGAAACCATCGTGACCCTATCCTGAAGACAGAATTATTCCTATCTCGCCTGCTCCAAGACCTTTCATCCGCTGGTACGCTACTCATCATAGGAGAGCCACGA
Source organism: Conus betulinus (assembly GCA_016801955.1). Taxonomy (NCBI): domain Eukaryota; kingdom Metazoa; phylum Mollusca; class Gastropoda; order Neogastropoda; family Conidae; genus Conus; species Conus betulinus. Next base: position 10,603 of record JADBJO010020653.1, read on the forward strand.
CTGACGGTGTCTTGCGCTCCTTGGCATCAAAGCAAATTGGAAACAGGATACCACCAAGGGCTTTAATTTCTGTAGTGTTCTCACACACCTACTGACGGTTCAGCAAATATAGCAATTCAAACCACGCATCCTACCAATCAGCCAGCGAAGGGTTGAAAAGTGGTGTTTACGTGGTGTGTGTGTTGTGTTGACACAAAGATGCATGTTTTAGGAGTGTGTAGCGGGGGGGCACTGATATGTACATAAACACACATAACCTAGAAGAGATTGATTAATTGATTTGGTTGATTGGTGTTCGTGGTTTCTGTGTCAAAGATATAAACCTGCAAACTTGAAACCCCCCCCATCGTCTTCATGTTCTTCATTCTTGTCTCCTTCCCAGCAGGCCTGCTTCATCCACTCAACGTCCAATCTTCATTTTCACACCAGTTTTTGAGAGATAAAGTGATTGTTGGTCTTTCGTTTTTTTTTCATTGTCTGAATGTTGTTCATCCCTGCCTGAAAAAGAAGACCAAAGAGGTCGAGGACGCGTTGGTTCTAATAGCAGTTTGTGTTGTCCCTTTTTGTCTGTGTGGCGGAAATTATCAGAGACTTATCCCGCCTGCAGTCCACCTCACTTTGAAACTGTCTTGAGCAGTTCACATGCATGCCAAAATTGATCCAAAGGGAATCAGCAGGGTGGGACAAAGGGCGACAATTCCGATTTTTTCATTATCGGGTCAGAAGGCGTTACTATTATAGTTCATGGCTGTGGTGAAGTGAGGGGTGGGGGCGGAGGTGAAGGGGGGCAGGAGCAGGGGAGAAACGGGGAATCATGGTAGAACATCATCATTTGAATAAATTCATTGTTGACCTCTAACCGGTCTTTGAAGACAAGATATGGAAAATGACCTGCAACGTTACAATAATGTGACATAACAATGTACACACAAAACAAAGTATGAAAAGGCGTGTGTGTTTTTTTCCATACTATGCCAAACAGACAATGGAATGTGTGTGTGTGTGTGTGTGTGTGTGTGTGTGTGTGTGTGTGTGGTGTGTGTGTGTGTGTGTGTGTTCTTCAGACATTAAAAAACAGCAGAGTAGAAAAAAAGACAGAAAGGAAGAAAGACAGACAGAGAAAGAAAGAAGACAGACAGACAGACGGAAATAAAGAAAAGAAAGACGGGCAGATAGAAGAAAGAAAGACAGACAGAAAAAAAGTAAGAAAAAAGAACGATTTAAGAAAGAGAGAGAAAGAAAGAAAAGAAAAGAAAGACAGAAGGGAAGGAAATAGGAAAGACAAAAGTGCAAACTAAATAGCAGTCAGCTTGAAGACCACATTTATCTGTGTTGAGGATGAAGAGGACTTTAGATGGAAACAAGCTAAACCACAGAGTGGGTTGTGCTTTTCATCTGTCTCTTGTATCTATCTATCTATCTATTTATCTATCTATATTCTGTCTGTCTGCCTGTCTGTCTATCTATGTATCTATCTGTTTGTCTATCTGTCTGTCTGTCTATCTATAAAGAGATTTTAGATGGAAACAAACTGAATAAGAGACTGGGTTGCATCTGTTTTATCTATCAGTCAATAAATAGATCTATCTATCTATCTGTCTATCTATCTATCTATCTCTATCTTATTCTAACTATATTTATACATACATGCATACATATCTAGGCAATATCTGCATACCTGCATTCTCTCTCTCTCCCTCTCTCTCTCTCCTCTCTCTCTCCTCTCTCTACATACACACACGCGCGCGCGCGCGCGCGCGCGCACGCACGCACGCACACACACACACACATGCACACACACGCGCGCGCGCGCGCACACGCACACACTCACATGCACACACCGCGCGCGCGCGCGCACACACACACCCACACACACACACACACACACACGTGTGCGCTGGAATGTGTAATTCACTAAGTCATGTAAATGTCCATTGTCATTGCCACTGGGATCTGAAAAGACTATTCGCCCGATGGAATATACGTCGAAAACAGCATAAGTTCAACAAGGGGAAATAACTTTTTATCCACTTGTCGGCAAAGAAACCCTACCGTACTGTTTTCCCTTACCTCCTGCTCGCACGTACCTTTGACATGAACGCCACTACAATCACGGTAGTGGAAAAAGATATAAAACTGAGGTACAATCAGCACAGGGCATCAGGAGTGCACAAAACGGACGATGGGGCAGCGCACGCTGGGCACGAAGAGCACCTCCACACAGTGATGAGCGTGCTGCATGAGGATGCGCGACATCAGCTTGACACGGTGCACCAGGGACAGCTGTCTGAGCTGGGAGGGCATGAGGGGGCCCTCTGTGGTCTTCAGGGACTGGATCTCCCGGATGTAGGGCAGATTCACTGGCTTCAGCTGTCACAACAGTGAGGGCTTCACACTGGTGAGCAGCTGGTAGGTGCAACACTGACACAAGCAGCAGAAATAAAGAGAAACAGAAAGAACATAATTTTTGGAAACTGAAAATGTTCAGCGGAACCCTGGTTTTTGACAATCATGTATTTCACATTAGCATGAGGATCTCCTGTCTCACACAATTGGTCGATGTTGAATGGTCAACATTTAGTCAGATCTATTTCCTTATTCTGCCTCTCGCATGATACTTTGAGAGGCTGTTGGATTCTTTCTTTTCTTTTTTTTTTTGCTTGCTGTCCTATCTTCTGTGCTACTTCAGTGGCAATGCACCCACAATGCTCATTCTGACACCCATTACCCACAGCCACAGCCCACCAGACCTGCCACAGCCCCTGCACTGGCAATCCACGGGGAGCAGTCAATGTCAAGTTGTCATGAGGCAATCCACCAGAGGTGACACTGCACTGCTGCCAAGTCACTTCGGTGGTGTTCAGTAGTGCTTGTTCTGATCCAGCATACGCAGGACACCATCCTCCATGCCCCCTTCTGATGACAATAATTACTTGGTCATGGAGCTGGCGTGAGTGAGCTCTCCCTCCAGAAGGCACCACCATATTCATCCAATGACAGTCCCCATGAACTTTTTGCCAATACTGGTGTTCCTGACGGAATCAAACCAAGGCCAGATGTTGACAGGGAATTGAAGCTCTGGTCACCATGAGAGCAGAGCATGAACAGCCACAGAACCTGAGACATTTTTTTTCATTGCTGATTGATGAGGACAGGAACAATGAAGATGATGCTATGTATTTCCATTCTGGTCAGAGACTGCATGACAGGGGTGTACGCTATGCTTACTTTCATGTGTTAACCACGCCCGAGAGATACAGACACCTGCAGTCTTCCCAACTGAGCCCACAGCACACTCAACTCTGGGTAGGAGCCGATCAGGATAGAAAAATCCTACAAATAAATGGCTCCGGCAGGAATTGAATCCATGATCTCCCAGCCAGAGTCCACAACACTAACCACATTGCCATGATGGATGACTGGCTGTCAGGTTCTGGTTTTCTGCCCATGGTGATGGCAAATATCACAGAACTGGGCATGGTTTATTTATGCTAAATATAAGGCTGCCTTCCCCCCTCTGCATCATCTACAGACCTGTCTACCTCAGAATTGAACCGTTAGTATTCCACGGAGTAAATTTTAGTATTCCATGACAAGAAACTTTCTTGCAGCCAACTCACTGCGCGCTGTGCTCATACTCAAACACTCACACCAATTAGCACAAGTGCACTACACACACTCTGCACTATCTAGTTGACCATCTCATTAAAAAAAAGCAAAACAATATTATGTTGCCCTCCACCCTTTCACCACCACCCCTCCCGCCCACACACACACACACACACACACAGAGAGTCACACACATCCCCTCCCCCTATTTTTGGGGGTGGGGGTGGGGGGTGGAGCTAATTAACAATAGAAGTTAAAGTGACAGACACACCTTGAGCAATTTTGCTGTCACTAGTGTCAGGAAACATGTTCTTGAATAGGGAACAAGACTAATGGTCGTTGACAGGGACTGATTTGCATCAGCCACCAGCCTACACATCATGATCATCTCAACATTTGTCACCTGCTGCTCCAGGTCCCCCACTAGACTTCGCCTTGGCCTTTTTCAATGCTTGTACAACTGAAGGTGTTCCTTTCATCACTTCTGATAGTTTTTTATGCGATTTTGACGAAACATGCTTTATGCAGTCGTTGCGCCCTCCATGAGCACAACAAAAACCGTTTTCGACAAAGTGCACCACACGAAAGTTCGACCTTTTTAGCTTGGGACTAACCATTCCCAAGTTTGTGTGGTATGCATTCAGGAAAGTTTGCTCCCTCGTTTTGGCCATCTTCTTTTCAACATCTAGCTCTTCATCACTCTCATAAATGCACAATTTCACTGGTGGCGGCATTCTCTTAGTGGATACATGTGTAAGTCACTCACTATAAAAGATGGCTGACCATGGTGTAAGCAAGTACGCCCCAACTGGAACTATGGACAATAGCTCGCATCTTCAAACAGGAAAATAGTGCTTTTTCTTTTCTTTTTTTTTTTGTAGCCAATGTTGCCGATTTTTGTATTTTTGTCTTACTCGGCATATTATTGTATTTTCCAGTCAAATTTCGTAAAATACACTAAAAAAAATCATAGGGTAGACAGGTCTGCATCTATGACACACTTCTTAAAAACTAGGGACAAAGACTGATTTGCAGTGACACATGCTGCAACTCAACAACGGCAAAGTGAAAGCCTGCCTCTGTCTATGCTATGAAAAACTTCTGCAGAGGTCCTGTGGTGAGTTTAGGTATCCTGATGAGATCAGTATCTTCAAATGTTGCAGTTTGGCTGTAGCTGTGCAGACTGGCTGTTGACATCGCAATATGAATCACACAATTTTTACTTTGCTTCTTTTCAATTTTTTGTCTTTCTTGAAAAATTCAGTAGGTTGTCTATGTCTGCATTGGCCAATTCCGTCATGTTCCAGTCATTCGAACACTTTCCACAGTCTCAGCCACCAGCCCTCCCCAGTCTAGGTGCATACCCTTTCGAATCTCCCATCCTCCTGGGACATGAAACAGAACAGTGGATTCCTGGGCCATTTTCCATTGTTATCAGGGACCAATACAGAAACTCAAGGGGTGCAGGCAGCCCTGCAGATATCATGAGATGACTCTCCCAACCAGGTCATTTTTCTACCCCACAGTATCGCCCACGAGACAAAAGATGACTCTAAAAGGCGAAACAAACAGTTCTGGTCACAAGATGGTAGATGGAGCGTGATGGTCCCCATATGTTTCCTTTGAAATGTGTACGCTCTACTTCTTCTTCATTCCCATTCTGCCTCATCCAGCACCCTCATTTTCAAACCTTTGTTTTCCCTTAAATAATCTTTGTTAAGTAAGTGTCATAATGAAGGAGGAAATGTTTGCCAGTACTTGTTTTCTACTACCACTTTGTTCCAGAGAAGAAAATGAAAGTAAAAGAACAAAAAAAAGCCCTGGTACACCCACCTTGTGCCTGAGAGTTTCCTCCCACTGCAGACTGACGTCTGTGTCATGCAGATCCAGAAAGATGTCCATGTCACAGCCCTTCATGCCAAAGCCGTTGACTGACGACCCAAACTGGTGAATGGTGCACGCTGAAACAAACATAGCCACACATGGCACAAGTCATTCTCCAAAAACATATTTTCGATAAACAAACCACACCCCGACCCTAAGCTAGCCAGCTGTGACCAGAAAACACATTATTCACAGTCCTTCACCAACCCTTTCACTCACAACCCAACCCTATTCACTGGTAGATCAAATTCACTCAACTATGTTCACCTATGACCCAAACTGATGAATGATGCCTGCTGAAGCAGAATGCTATTCATATCAAAGCCCTTCATCCAAACTGATTCACCTGTGACTCACACCTGTTGACAGGTAACCCAAACCCATTCATTTATGACCTAAGGCTGGTCACTGGACCTAAACTCTGTATCATTGTCTTTCTATTCCAAACCCACTCGAAAAATAGACCCACACAGAAGTTCACTGGTGGGTCACATTCATTTTATTCTCTATGGTGAGCAATATTTTAGGCTGGTCACTGATGGTACACCGAAAAATACACACAGAAGTCAACATGGGCACATTTTTTTTCTATATGAGAATAACAATGGTAATACAACCAAGAGTAACAAGACACACAGCTTTAGCTCTGTAAATGATCCCAAATGCCACTGAGAACACAGGTATGAAAAAATAAAGACATGCAAACTCTCTGTTTTGTTTGTTTCTTTGTTTATTTAAAATCTCTTAAAAAAAATCAAAATCACAGACAAACAAAACAAGAGAGACAGGCAGACTTACTGGGGAAGAAGGGGCTGAGGACAGAATGAAGATATTCACACACTTTTTTCCTCCTATCCACCTCTGCATCCGACAGACGCATTGTTTCATACAGCATCTCCATCTGGGCTAACACCTGTGGACACACACAACGAACGCACAACCGGTTTACAGCATTATACAGCATGTTCCTCTGGGCCAACACCTGTGTACACAGATAAAGAACACACAAGTTTACAGCATGCTCGTCGGCATGAATGGCTTTGAGTGCATAAAGCTGAACCTGAGATTGTTTCAAGATATCAGTGATCAAATGACCCATTGCTGCTGAAATGAAGAGTCAATGCTGAAAATGGTGGGGTCCTGTTCAAACTACCTCACACATAGGTGTATTTGTGAAAAAAAAAAAAAGTTTCATGAAATTCAAATAACTGGACGAAAATTCCAATGTTGCTGACCGCTACAAGAATTTACAAAAGACAGTTGAAATAAATGGTCCAGTGCATTACCATCTGAAAGATTAAGAATAATTTTTATGTTATGATCTGCAACTGTATTGAACACCGATAGTGACTTATCACAATGGTCTGATAGTTGCCGATTGATATGCGCCCAATTTACCCATATAGTCAAAGTGCAGCATACCATAAAAACACTGCATGTAATGGCTTGGGCATATCAGAAATCTGAAACCCTGATAAGCATAACACCTGCACACACAATTTAGCAATATCAACAGATCTAAAATGTAAAAACAATGAATGAGAGGTATACAAACTGATATTTTTCTTTTTTTTCTTCTTCTTCTTTAAACTTAATAAAGTTTTCTAAAACTTATCTCAGAATATAGACTTTTTCTTCTTCTTCTTCTTCTTTAAACTTAACCCGCTGAGTGCGATATGCCACGATCGTGGCTTTACCGCCGAACTGCGATGGGCCATGATCGTGGCTTTACCACCTAACTGCGATGGGCCACGATCGCGGCTTTACCGCCTAACTGCGATGGACCACGATTGTGGCTCAGACCAGAACTGTTATACCACTGCCGCTAAACATCCAGGTTGATCAGTTCACGTGACTTGCTGGTATCCATTGTGCACCGGCAAGCCTTGTCAGTCAGTTATCTCGAAAGTTTTCGTCTGTTTTGATTGAAATAATGAGTGAATCAGCGACCAAGTCGAGCAGGAGTTGCATGGAAGTGGCACGAGTAAAAAATCAGTTGCCGAAGGTAGTAGTAAAGCAAAGCAGTTGAGTGATAAACTTTGATTATTTTGTTTGTCGAGTGATGGAACACTTGCTGCGTGCGGTTATTGGTTATTTTACATTTGTTGGTCCGCCACATGAAGGAAGGGGTGATGGAGGGGGCAGGGTACAAGGTTACTTACAGGAGTGATAGGCTTTGGCCTGACCAAACTAGAAGATCATTTCTGGGTGATTTATAGGTGTTTTGAAAGCACTTTAGAGATGAATAAAAGAGGTGATTTGAAGAGAACCATTTATAACTTTTGTTTGTTTGTTTTTTAGTTTGGAAACAGTGTGGGCGTGTCATGAGTGGGCGTGTCTCCAATGAAAGCTATAGCCCTTCCTTTCCTTATATGCTAGTGATTCAGATTTTATCTTATTTATGATTTTATGCATGACTTCATTTTCCCTAGAATGAATAAGTAATGCTGTTCATATTTTTTTTTGTCTGAAAATCAGACTAATTAGTGGAAACTGAGTCAAGCTCTCTGTAACAACTTTTGCACCATTATGAAACAATGAAATGAAACAGAAGACTTAGGAGGAAGCAATAAAGCAGCTACTGCCAGAGGGAGTGAGTGATGCGAGATGTAGAGAGCGAGTGAAAAGAGTGTCGAAGGAGTTTAAGAAAGAGGGAATTTGAGTAAGTTCAGGAAAGTTAGAAAGAGGACCGTTACCGTTTTCTTTTTGTTGTCTTCCCTTTTGTGTCGTTCCTCCTTTTTTCCTTTCTTTCATTTCTTTTTCCTTCCCTTGGCTTCCCCCCTTCCCCTCTTCCCCCTCCCTCCCACCTGGGCGCGCCCTCCCCCCGTTACTCTTTTGAACAAATCCCTCCGTCTCACTGCTTCTCGGCACACTATCCTCCCCCTTTTGTCCCGTTTCAGTTCCACCGTGCTTCCAACTGATTCTGGATTCACCCACCAAGTGGAAAACCTTATATCCGAAAGTCTTCGGTTTCATTTCCATTGTTCTCATAATGGTTTTTTGCACAAAAGTTGTTATTACAGAGAGCTGACCTCTCAGTTCCACCTAAATTAGTTGATTTTAGAATAAAATCTGAATCACTAGCATATAAGGAAAGGCAAAGGGCTATAGCTTTCATTGGAGGACACGCCCACTCGTGACACGCCCACACTGTTTCCAAACTAAAAAAAAACAAACAAACAAAGTTATCAATTGTTCTCTTCAATCACCACTTTTATTCATCTCTAAAGTGCTTTCAAAAACACCTATAATCACCAAGAAATGATCTTCTAGTTTGGTTCAGGCCAAAGCCTATCACTCCTGTAAGTAACCATGTACCCTGCCCCCTCCATCCCCCCTTCCTTCATGTGGCGGACCAAACAATGTAAAATAACCAATAACCGCATGCATGCAAGTGTTCCATCACTCGACAAACAAAATAATCAAAGTTATCAGCTCACCTGCTTGCTTTCGTTACTACTGCCTTCGCAACTGATTTTTCACTCGTGCCACTTCCATGCAACTCCTGCTCGACTTCGGTCGCTGATTCACTCATTATTTCAATCAAAACAGACGAAAAAACTTCGAGATAAGTGACTGACAAGGCTTGCCGGTGCACAATGGATACCAGCAAGTCACGTGAACTGATCAACCTGGATGTTTAGTTAGCGGCGGTGGTATAACAGTTCTCGTCTGGAGCCACAATCGTGGTCCATCGCAGTTAGGTGGTAAAGCCACGATCATGGCCCACCATCGCAGTTTGGCGGTTAAAGCCACGATCGTGGCATATCGCACTCAGCGGGTTAAGTTTAAAGAAGAATAAGAAGAGAAAAAGTCTATATTCTGAGACAAGTTTTAGAAAACTTTATTAAGTTTAAAGGAAGAAGAGAAGGAAAAAAAGAAAAATATCAGTTTGTATAGCTCTCATTCATTGTTTTTACATTTTAGATCTGTTGATATTGCTAAATTGTGTGTGCAAGGTGTTATGCTTATCAGGGGTTTCAGATTTCTGATATGCCCAAGCCATACATGCAATGTTTTATGGTATGCTGCACTTTGACTATATGGGTAATTGGGTGCATATCAATCGGCAACTATCAGACCATTGTGATAAGTCACTATCAGTGTTCAATACAGTTGCAGATCATAACATAAAAATTATTCTTAATCTTTCAGATGGTAAGCTGCACACTGGACCATTTATTTCAACTGTCTTTTTGTAAATTCTTGTAGCGGTCAGCAACATTGGAATTTTCGTCCAGTATTTTGAATTTCATGAACTTTTTTTTTTTTTTTTCACAAATACACCTATGTGTGAGGTAGCTTGAACAGGACCCACCATCTTCAGCATTGACTCTTCATTTTCAGCCAGCAATGGGTCATTTGATCACTGATATCTGAAACAATCTCAGGTTCAGCTTTATGCACTCAAGGCCATTCATGCCGACGAGCATGGCTGTAAAAACTTGTGTGTTCTTTGTCTGTGTACACAGGTGGTTGGCCCAGGAGGAACATGCTGTATAATGCTGTAACCGGTGCGTCGTTTGCGTTGTGTTGTCACAGGTGTTAGCCCCAGATGGAGATGCTGTATGAAAACAATGCGTCTGTCGGATGCAGAGGTGGATAGGAAGGAAAAAAGTGTGTGAATATCTTCATTCTGTCCTCAGCCCCTTCTTCCCCAGTAAGTCTGCCTGTCTCTCTTGTTTGTTTGTCTGTGATTTTGATTTTTTTTTAAGCGAGATTTTAAATAAACAAAGAAACAAACAAAACAGAGAGTTTGCATGTCTTTATTTTTTCATACCTGTTTCTCAATGGCATTTGGGATCATCATCTTACAAAGCTAAAGCTGTGTGTCACTGCTCTTGTTACTCTGCATAGGTGTTGTATTACCATCATGCCTAAAATTATTGCTCATAGAGAAAAAAAATGTGACCCATGTTGACTTCTGTGTGTCTATTTTTCGGGTAAGCGAAAGACAATGATACAGAGTTGCCAGTGACCAGCCCTTAGGTCATAAATGAATGGGTTTGGGTCACCCAGTGAGCAGCTTTAGTCATAAATGAATGAGTGTGGGTTACCAGTGTGAAAGCTTAGGTCAAATGAATGGGTTTGGGTTACCTATGAACAGGTTTAGGTCACAAATGAGTGGGTTTTGGAATACCTGTGAACAGTTTTAGGTCATAAATGAATGGGTTTGGGTTTACCAATGAACAGCTTTAGGTCATAAATGCATGGATTTGGGTTACCTGTCAACAGCTTTAGGTCATAAATGAATGGGTTTGGGTTACCTGTCACAGGGGTGAGTCACAGTGAAATCAGTTTTTGGATGAAGGGCTTGATATGAATAGCATTCTGCTTCAGCAGGCATCATTCATCAGTTTGGGTCATAGGTGAACATAGTTGAGTGAATTTGATCTACCAGTGAATAGGGTTGGTTGTGAGTGAAAGGGTTGGTGAAGGATGTGAATAATGTGTTTTGGTCACAGCTGGCTAGCTTAGGGTCGGGGTGTGGTTTGTTATCGAAAATGTGTTTTTGGAGAATGACTTGTGCCATGTGTGGCTATGTTTGTTTCAGCGTGCACCATTCACCAGTTTGGGTCGTCAGTCAACGGCTTTGGCATGAAGGGCTGTGACATGGACATCTTTCTGGATCTGCATGACACAGACGTCAGTCTGCAGTGGGAGGAAACTCTCAGGCACAAGGTGGGGTACCAGGGCTTTTTTTTTTGTTCTTTTAAACTTTCATTTTCTTCTCTGGAACAAAGTGGTAGTAGAAAACAAGTACTGGCAAACATTTCCTCCTTCATTATGACACTAACTTAACAAAGATTATTTAAGGGAAAACAAAGGTTTGAAAATGAGGGGGTGCTGGATGAGGCAGAATGGGAATGAAGAAGAAGTAGAGCGTACACATTTCAAAGGAAAACATATGGGGACCATCACGCTCCATCTACCATCTTGTGACCAGAACTGTTTGTTTCGCCTTTTAGAGTCATCTTTTGTCTCGTGGGCGAGACTGTGGGTAGAAAATGACCTGGTTGGGAGAGTCATCTCATGATATCTGCAGGGCTGCGCCTGCACCCCTTGAGTTTCTGTATTGGTCCCTGATAACAAGGAAAATGGCCCAGGAATCCACTGTTCTGTTTCATGTCCCAGGAGGATGGGAGATTCGAAAGGGTATGCACATAGACTGGGGAGGGCTGGTGGTGGCTGAGACTGTGGAAAGTGTTGGAATGACTGGAACATGACGGAATTGGCCAATGCAGACATAGACAACCTACTGAATTTTTCAAGAAAGACAAAAAAATTGAAAGAAGCACAAGTAAAAATTGTGTGATTCATATTGCGATGTCAACAGCCAGTCTGCACAGCTACAGCCAACTGCAACATTTGAAGATACTGATCTCATCAGGATACCTAAACTCACCACAAGACCTCTGCAGAAGTTTTTCATAGCATAGACAGAGGCAGGCTTTCACTTTGCCGTTGTTGAGTTGCAGCATGTGTCACTGCAAATCAGTCTTTGTCCCTAGTTTTTTAAGAAGTGTGTCATAGATGCAGACCTGTCTACCCTACGATTTTTTTTAGTGTATTTTACGAAATTTGACTGGAAAATACAATAATATGCGAGAGTAAGACAAAAAATACAAAAATCGGCAACATTGGCTACAAAAAAAAAGAAAAAGAAAAGCACTATTTTTCCTGTTTGAAGATGTGAGATATTGTTAGTTCCCTAGTTCCAGGGGCGTACTTGCTTACACCATGGTCAGCCATCTTTTATAGTGAGTGACTTACACATGTATCCACTAAGAGAATGCCGCCACCAGTGAAATGTGCATTTATGAGAGTGATGAAGAGCTAGATGTTGAAAAGAAGATGGCCAAAACGAGGGGGAGCAAAACTTTCCTGAATGCATACCACACAAACTTGGAATGGTTAGTCCCAAGCTAAAAAAGGTCGAACTTTCGTGTGGTGCACTTTGTTGAAACGGTTTTTTGTTGTGCTCATGGAGGGCGCAAACGACTGCATAAAGCATGTTTCGTCAAAATCGCATAAAAAACTATCAGAAGTGATGAAAGGAACACCTTCAGTTGTACAAGCATTGAAAAAGGCCAAGGCGAAGTCTAGTGGGGGACCTGGAGCAGCAGGTGACAATGTGCTGAGATGATGATCATGATGTGTAGGCTGGTGGCTGATGCAAATCAGTCCCTGTCAACGACCATTAGTCTTGTTCCCTATTCAAGAACATGTTTCCTGACACTAGTGACAGCAAAATTGCTCAAGGTGTGTCTGTCACTTTAACTTCTATTGTTAATTAGCTCCACCCCCCCCACCCCCCAGAAAATAGGGGGAGGGGATGTGTGTGACTCTCTGTGTGTGTGTGTGTGTGTGTGGGTGGGAGGGGGGGTGGTGAAAGGGTGGAGGGCAACATAATATTGTTTTTTTTTTTTTTAATGAGATGGTCAACTAGATAGTGCAGAGTGTGTGTAGTGCACTTGTGCTAATTGGTGTGAGTGTTTGAGTATGAGCACAGCGCAGTGAGTTGAAGTAAGTTTCTTGTCAATGGAATACTAAAATTTACTCCATGGAATACTAACGGTTCAATTCTGAGGTAGACAGGTCTGTAGATGATGCAGAGGGGGGAAGGCAGCCTATATTTAGCATAAATAAACCATGCCCAGTTCTGTGGTATTTGCCATCACCATGGGCAGAAAACCAGACCTGACAGCCAGTCATCCATCATGGCAATGTGGTTAGTGTTGTGGACTCTGCTGGGAGATCATGGATTCAATTCCTGCCGGAGCCATTTATTTGTAGGATTTTTCTATCCTGATCGGCTCCTACCCAGAGTTGAGTGTGCTGTGGGCTCAGTTGGGAAGACTGCAGGTGTCTGTATCTCTCGGGCGTGGGTAACACATGAAAGTAAGCATAGCGTACACCCCTGTCATGCAGTCTCTGACCAGAATGGAAATACATAGCATCATCTTCATTGTTCCTGTCCTCATCAATCAGCAATGAATGAAAAAAATGTCTCAGGTTCTGTGGCTGTTCATGCTCTGCTCTCATGGTGACCAGAGCTTCGATTCCCTGTCAACATCTGGCCTTGGTTTGATTCCGTCAGGAACACAGGTATTGGCAAAAAGTTCATGGGGACTGTCATTGGATGAATACGGTGGTGCCCTCTGGAGGGAGAGCTCACTCACGCCAGCTCCCATGACCAAGTAATTATTGTCGTCAGAAGGGGGCTGGAGGATGGTGTCCTGCATATGCTGGATCAGAACAAGCACTACTGAACACCACCGAAGTGACTTGGCAGCAGTGCAGTGTCTCCTCTGGTGGATTGCCTCGTGACAACTGACTTGACATTGACTGTTCCCCGTGGATTGCCAGTGCAGGGGCTGTGGGCTGGGGCTAAGGGGAGTAAGAATGAGCATTGTGAGTGCATTGCCGCTGAGGTAGAACAGAAGATGGGAACAGCAAGCAAAACAAAGAAAAGACAGAATCCAACAGCCTCTCAAAGTATCATGCGAGAGGCAGAATAAGGAAATAGATCTGACTAAATGTTGACCATTCAACATCGACCAATTGTGTGAGAGACAGGAGATCCTCATGCTAATGTGAAATACATGATTGTGAAAACCAGGGTTCTGCTGAACATTTTCAGTTTCCTAAAATATGTTGTTTTCTGTTTATTTCTGCTGCTTGTGTCAATGTTGCACCTACCAGCTGCCTCACCAGTGTGAGCCGTCACTGTTGTGACAGCTGAAGCCAGTGAATCTGCCCTACATCCGGGAGATCCAGTCCCTGAAGACCACAGAGGGCCCCCTCATGCCCTCCAGCTCAGACAGCTGTCCCTGGTGCACCGGGTCAAGCTGATGTCGCGCATCCTCATGCAGCACGCTCATCACTGTGTGGAGGTGCTCTCGTGCCCAGCGTGCGCTGCCCCATCGTCGTCCGTTTTGTGCACTCTCCGACAGCATCAAGTGCGACCTCTCCATCAAAAAAAAAAAAAAAAAAAAAAAAAAAAAAAAAAAAAAAAAAAAAAAAAAAAAAAAAAAAAAAAAAAAAAAAAAAAAAAAAAAAAAAAAAAAAAAAAAAAAAAGAAAAAAAAAAGAAAAACAACAGGTAAGAGAGACCGTGTAGGAAAAGAATGGGAAAGAGAGACCCCAGTAGGAAGAAGTGTTTCAAATTTTGTGGCTGTTGATGCCCTGTTGTATTGTACCTCAGTTTAATATCTTTTCCACTCCCGTGATGTAGTGGAGTTCATGTCAAAGTTTTTTGGTATCGGCAAGTTCATTTGACTGTCGACTGTCTTTGGATGGACAAGGGGGGCCTATGCTAGAGAGGAACGCCAATTCAGCTAGCTCTGTGACTAAGAGATTGGTTTGGTTTTGGAGGGCGTTTTTTTTTTTTCTTTTTTTTTTTGCCTGTCTCATCTTCTGTGCCGCCTTGGTGACAGAGCACCCTGCCATTATTCTGACATCCTGTCCACATCTACAGTCCAGTGAGTCCCACCGCAGCCCCTGCACCAGCAACCCAACAGGGAGCAGTCAGTGTCAAGTCGTCCAAAAAGCAACCCACCAGAGGAGACACTGCACTGCTGCCCAGTCACTTTGGTGGTGGTTCAGTGGCGCCTGTTCTGATCCAACATACGCAGGACACCACCTGCTAACAGGGTTCATAGCGTTGGGAAAGTTCGGGAAGGTTTGGGGAAAAAAGATGTTATATTCCAGGCCCTGGAAAGTCTTTGGAAAATAAGAAACATGATATAGTTTATTAAAGTTTTGTGAATTTGGATTTATGTCACCAGTATAAGAAATCCACTTCGAAAAAAAAAAAAAACGGGGTACCGTGAACATTTTAACATATAAGAGGAAATAACTATAAAATACAAATAAATGCGATCGGATGAACCGCAGCGAATTGAGCAGAAATGAACTTTCGATTTCTAGCATAACGCGAGTTACTTCCCTTGGAATATCAGGGTCTCTCCGAGAAATCAGAATGCCGGACCAATGCATTTCAGCAAGCTTTGGGCTAAAAATCCGTGTAATAAACGATGGCTGCGGAAAAATGCTGGCAACAAGCAGTCTGCGTACTGTGCAGCATGCAGAAAAAACATCGATATAGGATAGATGGTGAAGGAGTCCTCATCAGCCATAATGGCGGTAAGTTAATACAGTGTTCCATTGTGCGGGGATCACAGGTCACATTCTCTTGGCCACAGGAAGAAAAAATGAGACGAAGACGGAATATGGTTTTTGGTGAACCTTTTGTTTCAGTAGTAGTTAGCCAAGCTCTCCAAACGCTCTCCCACCAGCCATACCTCAACCTTCTTGTTTTTTACGTTGTTCAGGTGGACGTTTTTGCCCATTAAAAAAAAAAGGAAAAACGTGTGGCTGTGAATGAGTTAGACAAGGTCATTGCTGAAAAAAAAATGGAGGAAAAGTAGAGCCAGAAATTCTGCTTACCCATGTTTGAAATATGTGTGTGTCAGTTCTTTTGCATTTAATTTTAAATGAACTTGTGGTCCACCACAACACATTGACTGCCTTTGGAATTGACAGTTGTAACTCTAATGACATCTAAGGACAGAATCCAATGATTCATTTTTCAAACAACGGCAGTGCATTGTGGCTGGAAAAAAAGGAATACAATAGTCTACATTTTCTTTGGGTTATTGTGAACAGACGGTGATAGCCAAAAGATTGGTGTGATACGAGGAACTGTTCTGTTAAAAGTAAATCCATCTGTCTGTTGTGTGTGTGTGTGTGCTTATTCACGTGTCCCTTTTATCTACTTAATTTCAGTTTTAGGGTCGTTAAAGGTCTTTGAAAAATCCAAGAAGTGGTTTTGAAAGTTTGGAAAAGTTTGAGAATTTGGAGATGCTCTTGGGCTATGAACCCTGTACTAAACCCCCTACTAGTCATGGAGTCGGCGTGAGTGAGCTCTGCCTCTCACTCCGGAGGGCGCCACCACGTCCATCCTATGGACAGCCCCCATGGACTGGCCAATACCAGTGACCCTGACGGAATCAAACCCAGGCCACAGACGCAGAGAGGACATCAAAACTGAGGTCACCATGAGAGCAGGGTATGAAGGGCCACAGTTTTTGAGACTTTTTTTATTTTATGCTGATTGATAAGAATGAGGATGATGAAGTTGATGCTATGGATTTTCATTCCACTCGGAGACTGCATGACAGGGCTGTACTCTACGCTTTCTTTCAAAATATATCCCAGCATCAACCAGGCCCGAGAGATACAGACACCCGCAGTGTCGGTCATGAAATTTGAGCAACACTGTCTGAGACGCATCCATTAAGTGGATAAACTCAACTGTGTGGTCCCAGTCTTCCCAGCTGAGCCCGTAGCAAACTCAACTCTGGGTAGAAGCCAGTCGGAGCAGAAAAACCCCACATGACTCTGAGGGGAATCAAACCCATGACCTCCCAGCCGGGAGTCCTCGATGCTAACCACTTCACCAGCTGGTGAGAGATTGTTTTTGTTTGAAAGGGGCTTAGTAGGTGGTGTGCTATAGGTGTGAGATCAGAACACAGCACCACTGATGTGACTCGGAGGCAGTGCGATGTCTGCTCTGTGGATTGTCCCATGATGAGCTGATAGTGATTGCTCCCTGTGGACTGACGGTGCTGAGGCTGCTACAGGATAGTCTTGAGGCTGCTACAGGATAGTCTTGATGCTGCTACAGGATAGTCTTAAGGCTGCTACAGAGTGCTACAGGATGGTCTTGAGGCTGCTACAGGATAGTCTTCAGGCTGCTACAGGATAGTCTTGAGGCTGCTACAGAGTAGTCTTCAGGCTGCTACAGGATAGTCTTGCATGTGCTGTGCGCTGTGGAGCTGAAGTGAGTAGCGTGGGCTGTAAGGCCACTGAGTGAGGGGGCATCCACGGTGAGGCACGAAAAGAGAGGGAGAGAGACTGAGTTCAATCTGTCAGTAGCAAACCTGAGTGCTTTCATATGGACTTTGTGCATTTTGTACACACGCTCAGAAACACTTAGTACTCCCAAACTATCAAAAAGCTTTCCAAGTTCACATTGACTGCAGTTCACGAATTCATAATGTGACAGCCGGTTTCTCTTTTTTTTTGCAAGTTTTTTTTCTATGTGTTTGTATGAGAGACTGGTTTCCTTACCAGTACAAGATTAGCCCTCAAGTCTGCTTGCTTGCCACTTCTTGATAACTGCTGTGCCCATAGCCATCCATTGAAAGTGCCTGTATGTATTGTTTCCATATGACATTTTGGGTGAGTTGAGTGTAAAGGCCATGTTTTGAGGTTTAGATCTTGTAAATGCCTGTTGCATTGCCTTCAAAACGAGCTCCAAAAAAGTGTTTAGAATTTGTGAATTGAGTATCAGATGTGACTGATTAAACCAGGAAGTGACAGTAGTAAAAGAGCAACTAGCATGACATTTGACAACAAAGGCATAATAGTAGACTATAAAATGTACATGAAATTGATGCAAACAGTGACTGGAGAATCTATTGTCAACATACATGTCCATTTTTAGATCACTCATAGAGTAGGTGAGCGACCTGAAAAGTCAGTAATAAACATCTGCAACACACAGACAAATTCACATCAGACTGCAAGGGCTGCTAAATTGTATTTAAAATTTGATGACATTTGGACTAGCAGGATCTTTGGGGGAGAGAGAGATGAGCAGGGGGAAGTGTTGTTTAACACCCCAGTTACATCTAAGTTTGCATTACCCCCATTTCATAAGTTCGTGTGGCTGTCTACAAAATTTCACAGTTTGGTATACCTTACAATGAAACCACTTATAGAAGTTAAAAGGTTAACAATTTTTGGGATTTTATACTAAAAGTTTCAAAATTGATGTGCACTTGCACTTGCATAGTTTTCAGTTAGGAAAGTGGTGGGAGAAAAGACCTTCCCCAAATACACCAGTTTTCCACACACACAAATTTCTCTGAGAATTGATCAGAAACAGTTTAAGAACAGTTTTCAGGTGAAAAGATCATCCATCAATTTACTGTACAAGGGTTTTCATCATGTGCAGGTGGGGATAAATCATAGCTGACATGCTGACTTTGGATATATTTTCAGAAGAAGAAAGGAGAGCATGCCCTGGACTTCCCTAGAATCTCAGGGATTTTTTGTTTTCCTCAGCTGGTCCCCATATTTACATGATCTTTCTAGACAGAAAAATATGTTACTTGCTATCATGTTCTTCAACTGTTCATCTTAGTGTTCCTACTTCTGAGATAAATCATAAACATGCACACTCTGATCTACCAACGTTTCCTTCTTCGGCACAATGGTTACTCTTTAGCTGCTGCTGTTTTTTCTTCTATTCTGCTTAAAAAATATAGATAATGATTCTGCTGGAGGAAAAATAAAGGGTGACATTTATTCACACACATGCGCAAATCTTTCGCTATGTTTATAGCCACTGATTGATATTTGACAACCTGTCAAAAAGTTCTGTTTTTTTTTTTAGATTCCTGTAACCATGGTCATAAAGTGACAGTGTATTATCACAGGCTGAGAAAAGGCAACAAGAGGAACAACAACAACAGCAGAATTGGAAATTCCTGTCAAAAGGACTCAGAAAAGTACTCCTGTTTTGTGTAAATCTATCAAGCTTCTTGCACAGTGTGTAGCCGCTTTGATTTCAAAATCTCCTTCAGACTCACTGGAGGCTCTTTTGACCATTGTTTGTCTGTGTGACAGCAACTGAAATGGCCAAAGCAGATGTTTTAACTCTGAAGCTATATTTCGTTCCAAGTGCTGCATTGAAGGGCAGCTTTAGAATTATCTGAGCAAAGACATTATTTTCCAAATTTGTTTATTGATGCCTCTCTTTCTCTTTCTGAACCTATCCCTGTGTTCTCCATGGAAAGTATGTTGGTATTGTAGAATTGTTAACTGGCATATCTTTAGGAAAGAGGACAGCTGCAGAATAGGAGAGAAAAAAATTTTTTTTTTAAAATAAACACGAAGCTGATGCATGTGGCTTTCATCCTTCATTTGTTTATTGTTTGTGAATAAATCATCCTGGAACCACATACGATTCTAGAGATAATCCTACAAAAAAAAAAAAAAAAAATGAATTGTGTAGCAGTCTTCACCATGTGGACAGCAGCTTTATGGTTGCAGGCTGGCCCTGCGCAACACCCAGCTGCTGCGGATGTGTGCGGAGGACCACCGCGTGCGACTGCTGGTGTTTGTCGTGCGCTACTGGGGCCGGTGGAAGCAGGTGGCAGGCAACCAGAACTGCGGGCCTCGCCTGTCCAACTACTGCCTGTCGCTGCTGGTGCTCTTCTTCCTGGCTAACACTTCCCCCCCTCTCTTGCTGTCCGTGCAGGCCCTGGCTGACCTGACAGGTAGGTCGGATGATTGTCAGGTGCAGTTGCCACCACCTGTATCTGAAGCTTTCAGAGAAGTGGTTTATTTGGGAGGGGATGGGGGGAGGGGGAGGAGGACAGTTTTTTTGGGTTGAAGGAGGAGTGTTTGAAATATATCTTTGGCTGTGAGTAGTATTTTAAGAGAACTGTTAACATTTTTTGGTTGTTTAACACAGATAAGCAAAACTTCAGCATGTATAGGAAAGAACGCCTGACTATTAGTGTCTTTTTCTGTTTTTGAGACCAAAACTGCCCATGTTATGGTAAGGTTACATTACAATAACAAAAAATTAGATTTTTTGTTTGTTTATGTGATTTATATGGAGATGAGGGGGGGGGGGGGGATTTTTGGTGGTTGTGTTCATCACGCAGAGCCAGGGCAGGAAATGTGTCCTAGAGGAATGGAACTGTCACTTCCAGAGGGCTGTGCCACCCTCACCAACACCCAACCTGCAGCGTGAGTTCTCTTCGCTGTTCCCTCTCTCTCTCCGTTCTTGC
>JADBJO010020654.1:7500-17500 GCA_016801955.1 Conus betulinus
CAGTTGCAATGAGTTCTATTATTCCGCTAGAGGGCGCCATAACTTGAATAATGCAATCCTTCCCTCCAACAAAAATCTGAGTCATGTCAGTAAAGAGATGAATGTTCTTTTCATAGACAACCATGATTCTTTCACAGCAGCATCAGGGGCTCCGCGCCTAGTACTGTACCAAAACCTGACCCACCCCAGTGCAAAAGGCACAGCAAAGCTTGCTGTAAATTTAAAGCGTGCGTGTCTAAACTGAAAAGAAGCATATATATTTAAAAGATCCGTTAATAATTACCGAAATACCCAGTTTGATCCCCCAAATCAAGATCAGGAAATCACAGAACGGATTCAAAGTGTAAACAGTCGTTTTCCCCAGGTCCGAGATGGTCGTCCTACGTCAGTGACCAGAGAAAATGCACAACAGCTGTATTCACAGGTCACTGATAATGGAGAATGCCCTCATTCCTCCTCTACCCATCATTTCCCGTCACTTCCCAAACAGCGCTTGCAGCATGCAGTGCATTCCCCCATCAGCAAGTCCCTAATAGCACACTTCCCCCTCCGGTCAATGTTGACGTGGACATGAGTTCCCGTCAACAAAATCCTCCCTACCAGTTCCCTTCTGAACATGTCGTCAGAGGCCTGTGTCTGGACAACATGCTCCACCCATCAGTTCCCTTATCCCCAGGATTTCCGACAGAAGTCTTTTCCCCGTCATTATGCCCCTCCCCTCCATCTCCCTCGTTCTGGGGACATAAAGGATGATTCCGTCTCTCTCCCAGGGAGCCCCGTCCCACCCATTCCTCTATCCTGAAGCCATCAGAGAGCTGTCCTCTCCCCACCACCATGGCCCTGCCCCTCAACTCTCTCACCCTAGAGACCTAAGACAGAAGTCCTTCCCCCAGCAACCGGCCTTTCCATACCTGTTTCCTCTCCCTGTTAATGTTAATGAGAGAGCCATGCAGTATCCTCAAATTCCAATGGTCTCCTATTCCGGTGTAAACAAACAGGAAATTAACCACATGCATCATAACATGCAAAGGATTTCCCCTCTGTTTCCCAGTCACGAAAAAAGTGTTCCCAATGCTGAGAACACAAATCTTGCCAGCAGAATGTACAACAATCCTGAATTACTCCAATATCCATGTGCCGACCTCCCTGCCCAAGGTTCTAGCATCAAAGGGGATCTGCTTAATCCTTTTGCTGTGCAGCTAATAAACAATATGGCCTCTCAGATTCTAGCACAACAGCAAACTTTTAAAACCTAGCACCTCGTGTGTTCTTGTGTGGGGACAAGAACGTATGTATTTCAATGCCGTTTGTTCATGTAACTGTAATGGATTTGCATGTAATATATACTATGGTCTATTCATTGCGCTGATCGTGAAAAACAAAATTAATCCTTTCCATTCCATTTCCCCAGCCCTCATTCCCCTCTTTGCCTTATCCCTACCATCCCCTTACTCCCCAGTATTCTTATCATGGTTGCTGCTAGTGGGTGGGTGGGTGGGTTGGTGGGTGGGTTGGTGAATATTCATCAACAGATGTGTAGAGGTAGTGCTGCAAGCTGTTTGCCTGAACTGCTTTCGAAGAAACAGATCTTTCAATTGCCGGTTGTTTTTTGGACTCGTCGATAATTCACTGTACATAATAGTTAAAGTTAATTCCATGTTTTTGTGATTGAAATTTGTATGTTTAATCTTAGCTTCAGTGTTTTGGAGCTATTGTGAACTTCGTATAATTCAATCAGTTATCTCTTTACTAAAACTATTTCTGTATTTCTTTGAATTTTGTACCCTTCGATAAGTTTGTGTGTGGTTATTCCTAGTCGTTCTTATTTATCTCTTATTCATTTGTTCTCGTTCATTAGTTCTCATTATGTCTACATTGAGTACCTGGCCTTGTAAAGAAGGACTCCGGATTGGCTATCTAAATATTAACCGTATATTAAGCAAGCTAACTGATATATCAGCGATCTTAGAAAATTCTGGAAATCCCTTTCATCTGTTTTGTTTTTCAGAATCACGATTAACAGACTGTACATTAGATTCTGATATAGCCATGCCTGGCTATAAAGTTATTCGCCTAGATCCAAAAGCTAAAATGGACACAGGTTTGTTAGTTTACTATAATCAGTCGATAACTATAAAACAGAAAGGGAGTCTGGAACAGTTTGGTGTCGAATCAATATGGCTAGAAATAAAAATAAAACATATCAGTCCCCATACTTGTTGGATTCATATATCGAAATCCGGCTGAAAGAACAAAGTGGTTTGATAACTTTAGTGGAATGATGGATGCCGCTCTACTTGACAATGAAGAAATGTTTGTGTTCGGTGACTTCAATATTGACTTGTTAAAGCCTCAAAAAACAATGGACTGAAATGTATACCTCATTAACTTACAACAGATTGTGGATCGACCAACACGAATTACAACTAATTCCAGTACTCTCATTGACCATTTATGTCACATCTAAACATAACATTGTGTGAAATCTCTTCCCCCCAGCGACTGGGTGCAGTGATCACTCCCCAGTTTGTATTACTTGGGGGAAAAAGGGGGATACAAATTCCAAAACCAGGTCATAAATCTATCCTATATAGGTCTTTTAAAAGATTTTAACGAAAATGATTTTTTTATCTGACCTGCTATATTCTCCTCTGTCCCAAATATACTATTATACCGATCCTGAAAAAGCAACAAATGTTTGGATTAATGTATTTTCCAATATCTACAATAAACATGCACCCATCAGAACTAAACGAGTAAAATACCATCTTAAACCGCCGTGGATATCAAAGGAAATAGATAAAGAAATACACATCAGAGAACTTCTGAAAGCAAAAAACGACGTTGGTTTTGCAAAGCAGAGAAATTATGTGACGTCAATGAAGCGAAAAGCAAAGTACAAATATTTTCAAGAGATGGTATCCAATAAAAGAGACTCAAGAACTATTTGGAACGCAATCAACAAATTGACAAATAAAGGGTATTCACAAACACAACTTAACAATAAAGATATTACTCTGAAGCAGTTAACAACTATTTGTTAGCATTGCTGAAAACTTAATAAATAATGATGAACGGGATGAAAATGATCTAGAATTAGTAACTGAATATTGTAAGTCAAAGAATATTAAATCTTATGTGTCAATTCCTTACATAACAATACCCGAAGTATTTGCATACTTAATGTCACAAGAAAATCGAAAACCAAAGATATTTACGACCTGGATCCCAGTATAATCAAGTTGTCGGCACCAGTCATAACAGACTCTCTTACTTACATATATAACCTATGTATAGAGAAAAAACTGTTTTCCGGAATGTTTCAAACAAGCAAAAGTTGTCCCGCTGTACAAAACTGGAGATCCGTCCAACCCTTGCAACTACAGACCTGTATCTGTTCTGTCATTGTTTCAAAACCGCTCGAAAAAAACATATCCAAAAATATTTAGTTACCCATTTAAACAAATATAATTTGATTCATCCTAAGCAGTCTGGTTTTAGGGAAAACCATTCCTGCCACACCGCGCTTACGCAAATGATTGACAAATGGCTCTTGAACATTAATAACAATGAACTTACAGGAGTTGTCTTCATTGATCTGGCTAAAGCTTTTGATGTTATAAAACCACTCTCTTCTCCTAAAAAAAAGCTCGCTTTATACGGACTTTCTGAAAATACACTTCAATTCATGTCCTCATTTCTTTCTGGTCGAAAACAGGTAGTATGTGTTAATTCCTCAAAATCAGATTTGCAGCCAGTAAAATATGGTGTTCCACAAGGATCCGTTCTTGGTCCTTTACTCTTTTCGATCTATATAAATGATTTACCGCTACGTATTCGATGTGACTGCGAATTATTTGCTGATGACAGCTCTATGCATTCTAAACCACCCTTGCTTGCAGGTTGTGACGTCGATCTACAAGATAGTGTGAACAATGCCGTCAAATGGACGGAAATCAATCACATGTTTCTAAATGCAAAAAAAAACTAAATGCATGGTCATTACCAGCAGACAAAAACGTCAAAATATGCCTGCTGATTTATTTTCAATATTTGTTTCCAGTGAAAAAATCGAAGAAGTAAAAACACATAAAGTTTTAGGTGTTGTCATTGATAACAACTTATCATGGTCCGATCACATTGCTACCTATATGCAAACGAATATCCCCAAAAAATATTCAGTTATCAAAAATAAAGCATTTTCTGAATATGCATGCTAGAAAACAATTCTTTCATGCCCATATACAGTCGACTATAGACTATGCTTCTACTTTATGGGATTCAGCCAGCGCAAACATTCTGAAACCTTTAGCAAGATTGTATCGGCGCGCGATAAAATTAGTTCTCTTAAAATCTAGTTCATTAACTCTAAACGATTACAAATCTTTGGATATCCTTCCCCTAAGGGCAAAAACTCGAATACAATAAGGCTATATTTATGTATAAAGTGTTAAATGGAAATGAAATGCACCCCCCATTGTAAACAGTTTCCGGAAGAATGACAATAGGCACGTTCACAAGTTAATAATGCCTCTGCCCAGACTTGACCTTTACAAATCAAGCCTAGTATACAGTGGTGGTACGTAATTGGAACAATTTGCCTCCATTTCTGAAAGAAATCTCAAGTTTTTTAATATTTTCAAACAGCGCTTAAAAGGATATCTGCTTAGTAAGTTAAAAGATATATAAAAAGAACTGTACCAGTTGACTCCTCCTAAATCAAGTAAAGACTAAGTGAATAGAAATAAAATACTGCATGATTACAAGTCTGTGTTAGACGGAAATCTTGCACGTGTCATTTGAAGCACAGCAATAATGGGTGAAGATATTTGAACATGTTTTACATTGATGATATCGCTAATCGCATTTCGTTATTTGATGTATCGTGTGCATTCAAGTCTATTTGACTCTTTTTCCCCCCATTTGTCTTTGTACTTTACATGTATTTTCCTTCTACCCCCCTCCCCCATCCCACCCACACCCCATACCCCCGCTTCCATGTTTGTGTGTTGCTTGTTTGCGAAAGTGTACAAGTGTTTGGGTGGGGTGTTTGGGGAGGGGCGTTTTCTGGGTGGGGATTGGTAAAAGGGAAGTGTGTTACGTTTCTTTGATGTTATTTCCATTTTCTGTATTTTCAATTTTTTGTGTGTGTGTGTTCAATCTCTTGTTGTTTGTTTGTTTGTCTGTTTGTTTTTTTTGTGTGTGCATGTGTGTGTCGTTTGTTCATTTTTCATTTCGTGATTTCTTTGTACACACAAAGAGACACACCACGGTTGTGGTACAGTTGAGTTGACGTCAAGAGTGCTGTTCAATCTTCACTGGCGTCTTCACACTCCCTAATGCCTCTGTTGCTTCTCTGTGTGGTGACAACCCTGAAAGGGTCTGTGTGGTCTGTTTAGATGTTAAAAAAAAAAAAAACCAAACCAAACAAACAAACAAACACCTGGCAACCTTATTCTCTTTTTCTGGGTTCTTCTATGCACACGTCATGCACGGTTTACATGGGATGCTAGTTTTTACTTTTCCACATTTCGCCATCTGAGGGCTTCAGGGTGGGAGGAATGGAAATTCCAAGCAAGTTTCAGCTATGGGCAGACGATTCTCCCGTTTCGTACGCGAGCGTGCTGTGCGCTTAGTGTACTCGGGTTGGCGTAGTGATGTTCTGGGATAGCATTCTTCTTAAAATCAAAAAAGGCAAAGGGGTCAAGTTACCCCTTACCGCAGTCACTGAGGAGAAACAATCAGGTTTCGAAATACCGGTATCTGACCAGGAGTTACATATTCGTGATTTTTTTTTTTCTCCCTATTGGAGATTGTCTCTCCCTTGGAGACTATAAGCTTGCTGAAGGCTCATTTTGAGAAGCATTTGTTATTCCCCATTCACCTACTCAAGCACATACAGTTAGTTAGGCAGAATTATCTACCACTGCAGATATGAATGCTTAACCCCCACCCCCACCCCCCACCCCCCACCGCCCCATTGCTTCAATCTAAGACATAAGAGCAAGCTTTGTTTATAACTGAATATTTCTTGCAGTCATTGCAACACACCTGGCTGCTTTGTAAGTTGCTGGAACGGTGCTGGTGCTTATCCTTGGAATTTATTAGTTCATTGTATACACACACACACACACACACACACACACACACACACACACACATATATATATATATATATATATATATATATATATATATATATATATATATATATAGAGAGAGAGAGAGAGAGAGAGAGAGAGAGAGAGAGAGAGAGAGAGAGAGAGAGAGAGGAAAACAAACAATAAAAAGAAATCAACAAGGAACAAAGACAAAAATCAAAGACAAAAAAAAACAAAAACAAAAAAAACAGAAAACAACGAAGAAAAAAAAAAAAGGCAATTGAGATTCAAGACACGTTACTCCCTTGATCTGTCGCCATTCAGCAGGTCACGTGACTGAACGACAGCAGGTGGGGTTCCACGCGAGACTCTATAAGTCACTTCACTAGCCTACCTGGACCAGGCTGGTCCTGAATGACGTCATCAGTAACCATGGTAATGCGTACAGCAACGTCACGGGCGAGTTCTGTGCCCCTTGTGATGGCACGTTTTTCTTCACCGCCAGCACTGCTGTGTACGGAAGTAAGCACGTGGCCAACTTCTTCCTGATGGTAGGTTGTACAAATAGTCTGGTTTGTTGGAAGCTTTGAAAGTTAATAGTCAGGATGAGCCTGAGGAAGATCTGTTTCCCTTTTTTTTCCCCTGTGAATCAAATTTTTAATCGCAGAATTTCAGAGAGAGTATATGTGACAAAGAAGAGAATGCTGCTAGAGTTCTGCTATGTACTGCTATGACATTCACTCAGAGACGCACGTAGGCTGGCATGCGCGAGCGCTTGCACACACACACACACACACACACACACACACACACACACACACACACACACATTTTTTTTTTTCCAGGAGTTTAAGTGTTTTCTTTATTACTGTCTTTCCTCCTCGCCCTTGTTTTCATCATCCTTTGTTTACTTCTTCCCTTTTCTTATTCCTTGTCCACGCCACTTGTTCTCTTCTGCTTTTTTTATTCCTTTTCACGCAAGTGCTCTCCTCCTCCTCCTCCTCCTCCTCCCACCCACCTTCTTCCTCCTCCTCCTTCTCATCCTCCTTCTCCTCTTCCTGCTTCTTCTTCTTCTTCTCTTCTTCTTCTTCTTCTTCTTTTTTTTCTTCTTCTTCTTTTTCTTCTTCTTCTTCTTCTTGTCAACCCCATTTTCTTTCTTACTGAACATACGTATTGATATCTGCGCTGCGTTTGCGCTCCCATTGTTGTTGTTGTTGTTGCTTTCGTTTTTGATTCTTGTTTACTTTGTTGGGATAATTACATTATTCAAACTATGATAATAGCAGAAATTAGCGCGGCCATAGGAGTATCAGCCAGAACGTTATGTGTTTAACCAGGCGTCTTATCATTAAAATCATGTCTACAGTAGCCATCATCATCGTCGTCATCATCATCATCATCATTCATCACCATCATCGCTTTTTGTAATTTTTTTTTTCTTGAAGTCTCCAATGTCGTCGTCACTACCACAACCACAACCACTACCACCACCACCACCACCACCATCATCATCATCATCATCATCATCATCTGCATCGTCATCGTCATCATCACCATCACTACCATCACCATTGTCATCATCACTGTCGTCGTCGTCGTCATCATCATCATCATCATCATCATCATCATCATCATCATCATCACATCATCATCATCAACAACAACAACAACAACAACAACAGCATGGACATTGTGGTCAATGTCATGGTGCCCAATGACCAGGAGGAGGACCAGGAGGTGGACTACGCCTACACCAGTTCCTGGTCCGGGCACAGTGAGGGGGGCGCAGTGCATGCCCTGGTGCCCCTGACATGGGGCCAGAGAGTGCGGCTCTGCAGCTACCAGGACAGCTACTACCTGGTCGGCCTCACCGCCTTCTCTGGCTTCCTGCTCTACACCTCCTCACCGGCAATGTGAAGAAGCCTTGCAAACAAACAGCAAAACGTAGTAGTGAAATCAATACCAAGAATCGTGTACATATCAACCATCTGCATTTGTACCTTACTATACCATCTCTTATAATGATCTTCACGGTGAACATTATTAGATCTATCCACATTTAGAATTAATCCCAGGTGATAAGATGAATCACACAAAATGCTAAGCTGGTTCTGCAGACCGGTTGTGGCTTCAGACAGGAGTTCTATAGTTGTAGCAAAACACAAAAGTAAATGGGATTAGGCTGTATGTATTTCTTTGCTTAAGACACGAGTGCACTGTATATGGTCGTGCATATGCAGTAGCTTTAAGACGTGCATAGACTGGTGTGTACACACTATGTATGCAAATAACTAGTCTCCAACATTTCCCCCTAAATATTTGGCCACAGTAGATGGTTTCAAAGTAGACAGGAATGCTCTTTGGAAATATTTCAAAGTTACGCATGATTTCCTGTAAGACTCAATGTGTGATCAATAGTAGAATATCACAAAACTTTAGCCTTTATCAATTAAAAAAGTAGTGGTCTTCCTGTTCCCCCCTTTTCTGCCACAAATCTTACTATTGCATCTTTCCTGTCGAGAAAACGTCTACCAGAATTGTTAAGGTCTTTACTTCTCGATTGAACGTCTCTAAACCCCGTTGACTTATTATTTTTTCAAAGAAGGTTTCGCGCGTACGACCTAATGTAAAGTGAGAGTCTTGACAAACATATCCAGTTTTGCGTCACCCATAAGATACCCTTGTGGCACGTAATTTTACTGCACTGGATTTCCGAAGTCTGCCGCGCTATCTGGGTCAACATCAAAGACAGCTTTAGAGTGGTCAGACCAGTGGTTGCTGCCGTCCTGCTGTTCATTTAACCTTCCATTCGTTGATTGTTTGACTTAAGTGTTCTGGAAATCGTTTGGACCAGCAATTCCTGATTTTTAGACGTATTTAGAGAGAACTTGTGTATCTTCTTTTGTCAAGGTGTGTGTGTGTGTGTGTGTGTGTGTGTGTGTGTGTGTGTGTGTGATTTCTTAGCCAAATGTTTGAAAACATCGTGCCAACAATGAATTTTACCAATTACGCGATAAGCTTCAGCTCTTCCTGCCACCTTTAATTTACCCATATGAAATAATGACGCAAACCTACCTTTACGTTTCCTAAACTGGAATTGAGTTGTCATCTCAAATCGCTATGTTGTCTTCAGGTGCAAGTTCCGTGCGTGTTTGTTATGCTCATCGTGCTTGACAATAAGCTCATTTTCAATACACACACCTGGTCCGCATACAAAAGAAATGCCAACCAGAATGTATTTCCTACGCAAATTGAGGAATCTGCATGTCCAGCCAAAAATTCCTAAAACATTTTACAGGAGTTTTATTGAGACTGCCTTGACTTTTTCATGCATTTGCTGGTATGGAAATGTTAATTTGAAAAACAGCAAACTCTTGTATAGCGTTGTGAACATCTGTGGTAAGATTGTTGGTGAGAGACAGGAGAGTATGAGTGAGTTGTATGAAAGGCGTGCGGTCAACAAGGCTCGTGCGATTGTTAGTGACAGTGGGCACACGCTTGCCCGACAGTTTGAGCTTCTTCCACCAGGCAGACGATTTCGTGTCCCCAGAGCTAAGCTGATGCGCACAAAAAAAGAGCTTTTTGTTCAAATCCATTGCGTTCTTAAACAAACACAGCGTGTAAGAAGAAGAGGTGGTGGATCACCTGTGACATAAGCATGTGTGCAGGTGTGTATGTCTGTGAGCAAGCAGCAGGAAAGTATAGATGCTGGAGTGTGTGTGTGTGTGTGTGTGTGTGTGTGTGTGTGTGTGTGTGTGTGTGTGTGTGTGTGTCCTGGAGCAGTGAGGAATAGAAATGTCTGGAATATGTCTTCATGATTTTTAATGATAAATCTCTCTCTCTCTCTCTCTCTCTCTCTCTCTCTCTCTCTCTCTCTCTCTCTCTCTCTCATACGTGCA
>JADBJO010020654.1:22500-30966 GCA_016801955.1 Conus betulinus
GCTTTTCGAAAGCCTCTTCGCCCTCAGCGTCCCACTGTAAAGTCTCAGGTTT
The DNA here is from genome assembly GCA_016801955.1 of Conus betulinus. Lineage (NCBI taxonomy): Eukaryota > Metazoa > Mollusca > Gastropoda > Neogastropoda > Conidae > Conus > Conus betulinus. Next base: position 22,553 of record JADBJO010020654.1, read on the forward strand.
CCTGGCAGCGGTCCTATCCATCAGAGGCTTGGCCAACTCAGTGAAATGCGGGATAAATTTCCTATAATACCCGACCAATCCGAGGAAGGATCTCAATTCTTTCTTGGTCCTGGGTGGTCTGGCCTCCTGGATACGTTGCACTTTGTCCTGCTGTGGTGCCATGTGACCTCGTCCCACGACATGTCCGAGGAAAGGAACTTCAGCTTCTCCAATCTGACATTTGGATGGACGTGCGGCCAGTTGCACTTGTCGCAGCCGACTGAATAAGGTCCTGAGCGACTGCAAGTGTTCTTCCCATCCTTCAGTTGCCAGTAGGAGATCGTCAATGAAATTGTGAGCATGCTCCATCCTCAGCGGCTCCAGCATAAGTCGCATGATGCGACTGAAGACAGCACCTGCCGTTTTAAGTCCAAACGGCATTACCAGGAACTGGAACTGTCCTTCTGGTGTGGTAAATGCCGTTTTCTCCCTGTCTTCAGCTCTCATCGGGATTTGCCAATATCCCTTGGCGAGATCCAATTTGGTGAAGTATTGGGCCCTCGCCAACTGCGCAAATATTTTGTCTGTGTCTGGCATTGGTTCGGCGTCAAACTTTAGGACTTTGTTTAGTCTGCGAAAGTCGACACAGAAGCGCATTTTCCATCTGATTTCTTCACTAACAGAATGGGTGAAAAAAGGTGAACTACACCTTTCATCACCCCCATCCGTAGCATGGCTTGGATTTCTGTTTTTGACGGTTTCCATCTGGGAATGTGGCAAGGGATATTGTTTGACTCGAACTGGTTCTTCTTGGGTCAAACTCAAAGGGCATGTCCCTAAATTACATCGGAGAGGAACGTCGGACAGAATGTCGTGGAACTGTTCACACAGTTCTTCCACAGATTTTCTTTGATCTGGCGTGAGATTGTCGGAGATCTTGACGTCCTGCCATGTTTCCTCCTGCTGCACGCTCACACATGGGATGTCAAAAACAAGAGAGGTTCCTCTTCCATTCCCTCAACGACAACAGGGGTGAAGCCGGCAGCACATAGTTGTCTCCTTTCGTATCTTTTCAGAAGGTTAGCGTGAATCAGCTTCTCTTTCCCTCTATCATCACAACATAGTCCCAATCGCCAACACGTTTGGCGATCTTGAAGGGCCCTTGCCAGGAGAGTTGTAGTTTGTTGTGGTGGAGAGGCAATAACAGTAGCACACCTCGTCGCCCTCCTCAAACCACCTGTGACGTGCTTTTCTGTCATAGAAGGCTTTGTACCTTTTCTGTGCTTGCGCAGATTTTGGTGTGCTAATTCACAAGTTGCGGCGATTCTCTCTTTCAGGTCGAGTACATACTCAGCCTGGGTCTTGGGTTCTTCATCAGTCCCCTCCTTGGTCCACTGGTCTCTTAGGACTGCCATGGGTCCCTTCACAGTTCTGCCATATAACAGCTCGAAAGGCGAGAATCCTAAGCTTTCTTGTGGAACCTCCCGGTAAGCAAAAAGCACACCCTGGGATGTATCGGTCCCAATCCTTTGGTTGCTCCTGTGCCAGCTTCCGAATCATGTGCTTTAGGGTACAGTTGAAACGCTCAACCAATCCATTGGCCTGTGCATGGTAAGGAGTGGTAGTTTCGCGATGGATTTGTAGGAGCTTGTGTACACCTCGGTCATGATGTCGGAAAGGAACTGGGTCCCTTGGTCAGATAGTACTTTGTCAGGAATACGGGTTCTGGTCCACATCTCCCACAGGGCTTCCGCCACTGTGACTGCATCGACCTTTTTGAGTGGAGTGGCCTCGGGGTAGCGTGTGGCGTAGTCAACCATGACAAGCACATATCTGTGACCACACGGTCTGATGAAGGGATGATGGGACCAATCAGGTCGACTCCAACCTTACTAAACGGAGTAGTGACCAGGGGTACTGTCCCCAAAGGCACTTTGGTATTTCGCCCTTTCGAAGTCGTGCGCTGGCACACATCACATGTCCGGCAATATTGGCGTACGTCGTTAGGCAGCCTAGGCCAGTAGAAATCCTGCTGGATTTTTTCGAGCGTCCGGCGGGTTCCCAAGTGACCTGCCATGGGTGAGTCGTGGCCTAAACGTAACACAGTATCGCGCAGCGATGAAGGCACAACCAGCTGGGTCACTATTCCAGTGGGGGTGGTAAAGCGCCTCTGAATTAATCCTCGCCGCTCGATTAACTCCACAGAGTTTTTCTGTTTGTTCTTGGGAGGCTTCCCAACCAAATTCCTTACGTTGTTAAGGCTTGGGTCTCCCTTCTGCAGTGTACGCACAGTCTGTGGGTCCAACGTCACTGAGTCATGTCGTGTGTCAACGTTTTGAGCAGTGGCTTCAAGGACTCTTGCTCCCTCTTGGCTTGGGATCGTGTAGCGACGGCTCCAAGCACTTCTGGGGGTAACTCGGCAGATACTCTCTTTCGTTGTCCATCCTCGAAGTTTACCCAATTTCCAATCAATAGGGAATATGCTGGACGCTGAAGTGCGACAGCCCACACCTTCCCTTTAAAGTAAGGTGTAGATAGGTCAACGAGCACTGTTGACCTTGTGACCCGGAACGATGACTCAATTCCTGTCACTTGGCACTCTTCTCCGCGTGGCGCCTCGGGGGGTACCAGTCGCTCGTCGACGAACACACACGTGGCGCCAGTATCCCTGATAGCTTCCACAACTTTGCCAGAAACTATCGATGGGAAGTTGGGACATGTTGGTGTCGTCACTTCTATCTCTCCAAAAGCCACCTTGGCCTGCGACATGGAGGGCTTCGATTTGTCGCTCCGCTGGGGACAATTCTTGACTATATGTCCAGGGGCATGACAAAGGAAGCAGTTCTTCGTCCGAAATCGAGGGTTCTGTGATGGATCTGATCCCTCACCTCCGATCTGGGGCGCTTGCTTGCTGTTCTTCGGTTCCTTATCATGCGATCTGGTGGATTCGCCATGAGCCATAGTTTAAAATGTCGCCGAGCATCAGCGAAGGCTTCAGCGATTCAATCGCTTGCTGGAACGACTTGGGTTGACTCTCGCCCAGCTTACATCGCAGCTCAGAAGAAACAGAGTTCATGAGTTGTTCAAGGAGAAAACAGTCTTTGAGCTCCATTCCTGACGACTCTATCCAATAGTTCATTGTCTTTTTGACGCTCTCCAAACTGATGAAAGTTTCATCTGAGGACTTCCTCATGTTTCGGAACTGTTTTCTATATGTTTCAGGCGACATTTGCAGTCTACGGCGCAAAGCCGCCTTCAATTCAGCATAGGTCGCTCCTGAAGGAATGTTGATGAATGCCTCCTTGGCCTTCCCCCGTCAATTTCCCATGAGGTACATTGCTCTTAGATCTTCAGTTAGTTGATATACATCTGCCACAGCTTCGAAATGCTCAATGTATGTATCAATGGATTCATTGGCATTATAAATGGGCATATGAAGAACCGGGGGAGCTAAGGGAAGAGCAGGGGTGACACTTTGATTGTTCACCCTTGTTGGTGTCGAAGTGTGAAGTTGTTCGACTTCGGTAGTTTCTCCACTCTCGGCCACCCTAGTTGTTCCAGGAGTTCAACTCGCATCTTTTCTTTCTCCTCTTCAAGTTTAAGTTGAAACTCTCGTCCCTGCTCCTGTATTTCTTGCGTTCTCTTCTCTCTCTTCTCTGTCTAATCGACGTTCTTCCATTTCTTCCATTTCTTCTCTCCATCGTCGTTCTTTCTCTTCCCTGTCTAATCGCGTTCTTCCATTCTTCCTTTCTTCTTTCCTTCCGTCTTCCTCTCTCTCTCTCTCTCTCTCTCTCTCTCTCTCTTTTCCTTCCTCTCTCTCTCTCTCTCTTTTTTCCTCGCCTCTCTCTCCTCTCTCTCTCTCTCTCTCTCTCTCTCTCTCTCTCTCCTTTTTCCTCCTCTCTCTCATCTTCTCATCTTCTTTCCTCCTTCGCCTCCCTCTCCTCTCTCTCCATTCTCATGATTACAAAGGGATCCATGGATCCTGGTCCTGGATAGCGAGGAGGAGGAACAGGTCTGAATTCCATCTCATCATGCGCAAGAGGAGGACGAAGGCGGAAGTCAGCACTCATAGAGGCAGATAATGCCTCCGAGGGGGCGGTGGTCCTGAAGGAGTTCTGTCATATAAGGAGGGTTGAGAGATGGCTGGAGACAGAGATTCCCTCGAGGAAGAAACTACTTGGGTTATGGGGCCACTGGCTGCGTGTGTAGTCACAGCAACAGGGGTTCCCATACCCGGAAGAATTCCAGTGACTTTGCCTGGGAACGCGTGAAGCGACGATCACTCACTTTTCGTCTGCCATCACCAAGCACTCTTCTTTTCGCAAAATCGCAAATTGAAGGTGTGGAAAAGATCTGGAAGTGGCAGTACGGTTGGGTACACCTTGCGTCCCAAGAATCAAAACGATTGTGACAACTCTCCACAATGGGGAACAACTTGAAGTTATAAACTAGGAACTTCAAGTCCCTATCTGGCAAGGAAAAGTGCTAAACTCCTGTTGAAAGAAGCTAAATTATTCCTGTAACCTAGTCTCAACTATCGAGCAAGCACAATAGCCACGTCTGGAATCCACTGACCTAATTGCCAGAAAAGTAAATCAGTATTGACAATTCTTGGCTTTAAGACCCAAAGTCACTAAGCCCGACAGTCAATGAAAACAGTACCCCAAATTATCTCTCTCGACGGCGCTAACTATGGGTGAGCACAACACTTTTTCGTGTTGTCTAGGCTAAGCGTAGCCACACCACAGTAGTCACCTTCCTAGCTTTGTCTTCCTTGATCAACTAGTCTAACCACCTTTTCCGACACTATCTGGCTTACGACCAAGAGTAGTCGCAACAACAAACCTGTGCGGAAATCACACTGTGCCACGTCACAGCGTCACACGTTGAAAAAATCAACAGCTTAACTGAACCAAACTAGTTGTCTCCCTTGATTGTTCCGTGTGTAGCTTGCCGACACACTTGCGATGTAGGCACGAAATATCGTAATTACAACAACGCTGGCTCAATTATTCCTGATCAACACCATCAGCGACTTAATCAACGGCCAAGTGTGACCGCCCACGTGAGCCTTACGAGTAGTCAGAACAAACCTACTCGGTTCACAACTTACACCCGCAAATATGAGCGATCAAGAGAAAGAAGCACCCAACTTGTTCCTTAAGCGCACCTTAAGGAGTATGCACAAACAAATTTGTGCTGAAAATGTAAACAGATAAATGACATTTTTTTTTCCCAACAAGAACACACAATTAAAGACCCTAGTGTGCCGCCTGCACACAATATCAAACAGGCCAGAAACCACGTTATCACCAGTTGTCTAAACCAGCTTACCAATCAGCTGATGGAACAAACGCTGTTAGTCCCCTCTTACTGTCGCTATGCCTTGAGCATTGAAGCAGGCTATCGAACCTCGACCATAGGTTTCCACGGACTGTCTGCTGCCCAAACACCACTGGTAAACAACGGTAAACAAACAAAGGGACGAGACGGCATAAAATATGACAACAAACGCAGCGAAGTAGTATCAACACGGGACGGCCTATTGACCCGGCAACCCTCGCCGATGAATGCGGAATCAAACGACGGCCACTCAATCCCTGACTCAACGAAAAGTAAAGGGACGGCGCAAAATCTGCCACGTTAAGCCCGGTTTGCACGCGCGGAATGCGTCTGTCACTGAACGAGCGTGAGAGCTAAGGTAAGGCTTATGCCAAGGATACTGTGAAGAAAATAAGGAGGGTGGGGGTGATGTAAACAAGAGGCAAGAGGCGCAATGGATCGACACCTAGACAGAGTCCATATCACACATGCCTTTCTCTCACTCCTGGACAACTTTATTTCATCACACACGCCACTCACTTATATACAAAGACAGATAATATAAAGAAAGCTAGATTAACAAGAACTTAGAAGTAAATGTACTTACAAACAGGAAATGAAGAAAATTTTTTTTTTTTTTTTTTTTTTTTTTTCCCAACCCGCAAGGAGAAAAATAACCCACTCAAAAGAGTTATATAATAGATCAAAACAGGACTTAGGAAATATAACAGAGATGTATACTATATATATATATATATATATATATATATATATATATATATATATATATATATATATATGTGTGTGTGTGTGTGTGTGTGTGTGTGTGTGTGTGTGTGTGTGTTACTTATATTTTTTTCAAAAAGGGAATATTATCCTAGCGGAAATTCCTCACCAAATTTCGACCAAGTGGTGTGCGTATGCTTTTCCTGCCTACACTCACCTGGCTACCCAGTCGTCGTCTCTGGGTACTGCCAAATCACGCTCACTACTGATCAACACAACCGTTGATGCCGTTGCCTCTGCACAGACAAGACTTATTCTATACCGACCCCCCTGTCCCTTCCCAAGCTATACTCCCCACTATCTACCTGGCTAGATATGAGAGCTAAGGTACAGGAGTTCGGAATTCAAATGAATATGTCGGCAGTTAGATCCCGGAAAATACCACAACGCAAGACAGGACACGGTTACGGACGCGGAAGGATGCCGCCGACCCTGGCGGAACGCAGGAATCTCCACCGCGACAATCCCGACACGGTCCGCTCTGTTGGGCTCCCTACTACTCTAGAGCCCCACCCCACCAACCTCCCACTAACAGTACACATACACAACCTCCTGAGAGACCTGGTGGGGGTAAGCAGAGGGTGTAGCGACTACTCTACCACCACTCACTCAACGTCTTCCTCCCCGGCATCTCCACCATAATTGTCAAGGTCAAGTGACCTAGGGGTTAGGAAGGAGACGGAGTAAGTGGCGGAGAAAGGCACAGTCGACACCCCAAACTCCCGACACCAGGAAACGCAGGGGTAAATTCAAAAGAACATTTTTTCACAACACTGACATAAATATTCTCATTCACACAGATATGGGACGAGGGAAAACTAAAGAAGAAAAGAGGACAGACGAGGAGCAAGTTCTGAGAAGGTGGGAATTAGAGAAGAAGGATAGATACCTATCAGAAAACTATCTATTTAAGGGGACAAAGTAACCCCAATACACCTTTCCCCAGAACCCGGGTCACCCGCCTATTGTTTGCCCTAAATCCCACTAATCGCTATGTGCCTCCAAGTAAAAGAAGAAAAAGCGAGGAACACACCTACACATTATTCACAGGACAACAACACAATTCAATCCCTTTCACACTAATGCCTTCCATACTCCATTCATTCAAAATAGTCCTCCATTCATACTGCCTTGGCTGGCACACAGCTGCTTCCACGCCTTCTACACCACAGCTTAAAGTCACTCAGCTCATCTGTCAAGGGGGCCCAGGACCCACGTCTCGCAGTAGATGCCTTGGGGGACTGCTCCCCGGTGCCTGAGTCCGTCAGCTGCGTCGCCGGTTCAGGTAGTAGATGCCTTGGAGGACTGCTCCCCGTGCCTGAGTCTGACAGTTGCGTGTAGCCGGTTCAGGTCCCGCTGCTGCTCAGCTGCCAGTCGCCAAGGTAACCGAGCCAGCCTCCCAGCGACCTGCCTTTGTAGAAGGCGCTGGAATGCGTCAAAACTGAGAAAAAAAAAAAAAAAAAAAAAAAAAAAAAAAAAAAAACCGCCCTGCAGCGAAGATCAGTGTCTTTCAGAGAAATTCTCCACATAAAACCTAAATGTGTTGGTGCAGTGAAGAAAGACATGAAAACAGTGTGTGCAAACCATTTATATTATCACTTCAGAATACCAAGAGGCATTGCAAAAAGTGGTTACAGCTACAAACTACAATACAACCCAGATAACAACATGAAATAGTATGGTAAAAGGAATTTTTAAAATCATCAACAGATCTGTTTCGAGCGCTGGCTCTCTTCAGGATAGTGCTGGGTTGCCTACTGCCGGTGTTATATGGCCTAATGTCACTGTTTGCACGTGCGGATTGGCTGCACGTGTTGTTCGGTTTTTCAGGTTGTTTACAGTTCAGGGTGCGTTTGCTGACAACGATTTCCATTTGTGCCTGCAGTTGTTTACTATTTCTACTTTAGTATTTAGGGTTGCTAAGTATGGTTTGCATAGTATTAACCATTTTTCTGTTGAACATAGGTTGCATCTTTTTGAAATGTTATTGTATGGTGATGCCCTTTTTATGATTTTCCAGGATACGTTATAGTTTATTTTTTTGTCTTTAAGTCTCCAAATATATTTGCTCAGTTCTGTTTGGTTTTTGTATTTTACTTTGTTGAATGACTGTTTATGGTTTGCATATCTGGTTTTGAAGTGATTTTCAGTGATCCCTATGTATGTTTCTTTTTCATTTTCTGATGTCACAGTGGCTTGGTATACAATGTTGTTATAGAGGCATTTTGTTGCTTAAGGGACACTGTTTTTTGTAGTACCATTGCAGGATTTCCTTTCTTCACCCTTCTTTGCTGTGTTGCTTTTCATTTTGTGGATGAATCAATTAT
>JADBJO010020655.1:0-20000 GCA_016801955.1 Conus betulinus
CAGGACGCATGTTGTAGTGGGAGATGATCGGCCATGTCTTGTTTGGCTTTCGAGGCCTTTTTTTTTTTGTTTTTTTTTTTTTTTTGTCCTTGCTTCATTTTTTTTTGCTGTGTTTTGCACTCTTTCTTTCCTTTTTTTCTTCTTCCTTATCTCTCTCTCCTCTCCCGTGTCTCTCTCTCCAGCTCGTCTCTCTTCCCTCAGCTCTCTCTCTTCTCTCTCCACACACACCACACCCACACAAGGCACACACACACACACTCACACTTAGCCAATCAGAACACGCATCAGACCTAGCTATCAGGTCGTGCTCGTTGAAATTTTGTGTGCATGTGACATATATCAGCGAGAGCGCTGTGTGTGTGTGTGTGTTTGTGTTGTGTGGTGTGTGTGTGTGTGTGGTTGTGTGAGTCCGTGTGCACCCCGGTGTTGGTGGGGGGGAGTGGGTGCGTCAGAGAAGACAGAAGATGGAGGGGTGGGGTGGCGGATCCTGTGCTGACAGCAACGTTAATAAAAGCAAGAGAAATAACCAAAACAGATCTACTTTTCGTCCACATATATCTTTCAGTTATAAACCACAATGAAAGGGGATTTATGTTAATAACATAAAAGCTCAAAAACCTCATGGGCGCCAGGCATGATATCGCCAGCATAAACGGTTCAGATGCATAAGGGATGGAAGGAAGGAGGAGTAAGGGGGTGTGGGGGGAGTAGGGCAGCTACTGGAAAAGAAACCGAACCTGTTCAAAACACGGATACCGTGAAGAATCAGGGTGAAAGCAAAGGAGAATTAGGGGGGAAAAAAATGGGACATAAACCGTTATACATATTCAACACAACACGATTGAATGGCATAATAGAAATGCATAAACACGCACCCTACAAGTTCCTTCCCAGGTTCCAAAGACTGTATAGTTGCCAAGCTTATTCCTGAGAGAGGATGAGTTGCGGACAGACAGGGGGAAGAGGAGGAGTCAAATGGAGTATGGCAACGAGAGGGAGGGCGAGGTCGGGGTGGGGAGGGAGAGACGAGCGAGGCAGGCGCCAGTTGAGCACCTCACCAGGAGCCCGTGAGTAGGTAGTTTTTGGAGGAGAGGTGGCCGTAGGCTGCTACTCATTGCATAGGGGCTGGGCTGGCGGTCTGGGAGCCAGCCGCGCCGCTCTGACCTTTGATTTTGCCTGACACTGCACATGCAACAAGCCCCGGCAATCACGTGACCCGGCAATGCAGCCAATGCAATTCCCACAATTGCAGCTACTCGGAGGATGGATGCACACACACACGGGACAACACAAAAACCAATCCCCACACACAGGTTCCAAGGACGGACAAACACACACAACAAACCCTAACACACACATGCGCGCGCGCGCACACGACATACACACACACACTCACGGCACACACACACACTAAAACCCTACACATTTCATCCCTGTGAGTTTATGCCAGAACAAAAGCGGTATTAATACAAAATTCCTTCCAACTCCCTACTCCCCTCCCCCAATCCCTCCCCAACCCCGCGTCAGTTTACATTTGATGAGAGCTTTTGAGGGAGCTGAAACTAAACAACAACCAACTAGTTAGTAAATAAAAGCATTAAATGAGGGAAACAAAGACGGAAATTATGAAGCACTCAAACAACTGCATAGTTACCAGTTACTTAATGAATTATGACAGTGAGTTCAACTTTTTTTTCTTTTTTTTTTTCTTTGGACATGGTGGTTTTTTGTCATGCAACATACGAACAAATCCATTTAACGTCATGTATTCCTATACCACTCCTGCTTAACCCCGTTCCCCCCCCCCACTCCGTATCCCCTTTCCCATCAAGTCCTACATCTCTCCCCCCCCCCCCCCCCCCCTTTCTTATCGTCGAATACTCTCTCTCTCTCTCAAACACACACAACACTCTCTCTCTCTCCTCCTCTCTCCCTCTCTCTCTCGCTCACACACACTCACTCTCTCTCTCTCTCTCACACACACACAACACACACTCACACACACACACACACACACACACACAACTTTCGAGGCTCAACTGGGCGAACTGGGGACATTGCACGGGATATGCATTATTATTTTCATTCATTCATTTCACCACAGACCAACGTCTGACCACAGATCTGACAACAGATGCTGCCAACCTCCATCACAAGACATCTGTCCCCGTACACACGTTGTTCGCCCTTTGCCCGACATGCGTTGCCCTCGCACACACGTTGTCCCACACACACACACAACACACACACAACACACACACCACACACACACACACACACACCCACACACACACACACTAATAACACTGCATTCATTCACAGAGTTCGACATGGTGTAACATGACTATTTTGAATAATGGGAGCACCAGGAGACGGGATGGGGTGGGGGGAGATTGCAACGAGTTAAGTGAAAGACGTTCATCGATCATCGAGAAACAGCCGCATGTTGACAGCTTACAGATTCGACGTGCTTTATATAAATCGACACAAAAGTCTATTCTGACGCGGCCCAAGAAACGTGTACGTCCGGCAGTGTGATGGGTGAATCACACTTCTGTGCACGGACAAGCGTTCTGGGTTGTCCAAGGAAGCGTGTCACACCGGGAACGTCCCGTGGGCCGATCGACCGCGTCACTTAACAATCGGCCCAATCACTAAAGCAAATCGACCGAATCACTTTGCCCGCTGGTCATTGGAGCTTCCTCACGCAAACGCAAACACCGGTGTGGGGAAAAGAGACAGGAAAAAGGGGAGGGGGGGGGGGGGGGGGGGGTGATAGGAAGGGGAGGTGTAACTGCACACAACAGCGCTTGGAACATGTCAGCGAGTCGGATGGCACATTCTCTCATCCTGCATCCCGTCCCCTCAGAGTTGCTCGGACACATAATTGTATGGTTCCTGCGTATATCTGCGACTAACCAACCCTCTTTGTCCATCGTCAGGCCTTAGTTAGAGGATCAGTGTCTGAAGCACTTTTATAGAGTTCCCTATCAGAGGAATAGACTTTTTACACCTTCCTTCCGACACCAGCCAGTCAAAGCTTTCAAAACAATGACCGTTGTATCCGTGGCTCTAAAAAAACAAAAAAAACAAAACAAACAAAAAAAAAAACAAACAAACAAACAAAAAAACCAATGGTAATAAAGAGCATGCGTGCTTTTCACTTGTGACCAGTCACTCAATCACCATACATGGCTCTGATTGCGCGTAGTGTAAGCAATAAGAGAACCGCCCAATTAAAGAGGTCGAAACGGTGCGTGTTCTTTTTGATGTGACAAGGCGGTGCGAACCTTCCTAACGCTCGTTCTGACAGTTTCTGTTCATGATCTGTATAATGGTGCAGCTCATGTTTCCTAATTCTCATCTGTTGAGAACTGCCGAAATGCAGCCGCAACACACACACACACACACACACACACACACACACAACACAGGAGGGTGGGACAGAGGAGACCGAGAGCGAGACAGAGAGATAGAGAGAGAGAGAGAGAGAGAGAGAGAGAGAGAAGAAGAAGAAGAAGAAAGAAGAAGGAAGAAAATCAAGAACTGAGAGCTTCAGTTGTACTGTTTGAAAAGCCCGTTCCCAGCCAATCAAAACCAATAATAAATATCTACTGCCAGCGTTCCGCCTTTCATTGATCGTCAAGAACTCCCTCTGCACCTTTCACACACCTGGATGTCATCATCTAGAGATTTTTTTTTCTCTCTGTGCGTTTTGAACAATACTTTCTCCTACAGACCCGACATCACGCGGTAAACATCCCCCTTATGAATGGGGCGCGGGCAGGAGATGAGATAAGTGTAATTCGCCGTACTAGCACCACAGGACAGTGACAGAGTAGGGGGAAGCCCTCCTTTCCATACAACACCCGCTCTTCAAACCACTGTCGAACACCGCCAGCGTTCTACTGCCGTCCCCTCCCTTGCTTTCACCGTTAACGCACAGAACCAATGCTTAAAATTTAAGCCTCTCCCCAACAGCACACCCTCCGAGGGGCTACACAACAGAACTGCCACCATGCTTCATCTTGTAATCTGACACGCAAGACCGGGGACTTTGAAAAAGATTCCCCCTAGTCCACTTTAATAGATTTTTTTTTTTTTTCTCTCCCACTTTGACACAGCCGACTGCATCCTCTCAGAGAACCCCTCGGCCGATCTGACACAGAGAAACGCTATTAAACGCCTGTCAAACCTCAACACCGATTCGCAGCTCCTTGTGCGGTAGCGCGCTTCTCTTCCCCCCCCCCCCCCCCCCCCCCCCCCCCCCTCGCTGACGCAGTTTTCTTTTTTTCCACGCAATGTAGCTCATAACGACATCAAAGGCACTCCGGGACAATGAGCCTGCCAATTAAACAGCTCGTAGACCTTCAGGAGCCATGTCCCCCCCCCCCCCCCCCATCCCCCCTCCTCGACCCCCTCCCTACCCCGCCCCCCACGCTGTCGCCACTTTCATGACTTTTTTTCTCCCACCCTTACGACCCATCCAACCTCCTTGTCCACATTAAAACAAAAAAAAAAAACAAAAAAAAAAAAAAAGCCTTGATGGCTCTGTCCTTCACAGTGTCGGCAAACCTCCATGGGAAAGGGAGGCCCATCGTTGTCGTTGCTTCGCCCGCTTGCTCTCCAACCTCCGGACGACACCGGGGACGGAAGCGAAGCGCCGCTTCCAGCAAGCTCCAGCGGACAGACCGTCGGTTAGTTCTTCAGCCGTGATTAATACGCCCGCCGCTGGGAGAAGCGCCTGAAGGTCCCGCTTGGCGTTGCCCGTCATGAGCTCCGCGCCACGGGTCGCCGCTTCCCCCTTCCCCCCCCCCCCCCCCCCCCAACCCCCACCAGTGTCAATCATCCGCCTGGCTGGAGGTCCGTTGTTCACTCGGGCGTGCCCGGGGAAAACACTTTGCCTTTTCTCCATAGCCCCCCCCCCCCCCCCCCCCTCAAGTTCCCCCCACCCCCACCCCCCCAACTGTATGGGCCTCTTGTTCGGCCCCATTCTTCTCACTGTTTCCCTTCGGTTCCCTCCCTGAATGAGATCCCTGTGCACGTCACAGCTGGGGGGCCGCGGGGCTTGGGGAAGTTGATGGGGGCTGCCCCAGCCGTGGGGGCGACCGGCCGGCAGGGGGAGGGCTATAAGAGACCGACAGTGGGTTCCCCCGGTCCCTGCGAGGACGACAATGCCCGTGTTTATCCTCTGTCGCCTCCACGTCTCTGCAGACACGCTTGTGCTAAACGCCTGCCACAATGGGCTCCACAGCGCTCGCCTCTACGGGCAGGCCACCCTCCTCTTCAATCTTGTCTTTTTTTTTTTCCCCCTCCCCCTAAACGTGGGGGACAGCGCCTTTGCTTGGGCCTTTACAATGCCCCCCCCCCCCTCCCCCACATCTCCCCCCCCCCCCCCCCCTCCTCCTCCTCAGTCACGGTTTCCAAGCTGAAGTGTTTGCCTTGCCTGCTTGGGACAGCGGACTTTCAGTTGCGCCGCAAAAGGAAAAGGAGGGGGCGCAACTTTTGACGTTTAACTTTCCACTCTTATCCTCCACCTGTTGTTTTCTCCCAAGGGAAAAAGGGAGGAAACTCTAATCGGCGGCAGACGACACGTCAACATCGACGGAAGCAGTGTGGGAACACAGTGTGTGTAGCCAAACATGTTACTTTTTCACTTTTTCATGTGTACAAAAACCTGTCCTCTGCCCTCGCATGAAGAATATCGTGACTTTGGCCCACGATCTAGATGACAGGATTTTGCTAAACGACCAAGTCACGTCTCTCTCCTACATCTCTCGACTAAATGGTTTTTTTTTTTTTTTTTGCCTGCTACATCAACCCCCCCCCCCCCCCCCCCCCCCCCCCCCGGTCACTGTCACCGCAATAATGTGATGTCCATCTTTCCCCCACCGCGCTCTTCCATTACAGAGAACAAACGCTGTGTCCAACATCGTCCAACAGGCACTCAGTGGAAGGCAATAGGTTAGTCATCGCGTCAGACAGACAGACAGAGAGACTCTATCCTGATAATCAGACAGACACACACACACACACACATACACATTCAAATGCACGCACACATACACACACAAGAGCGCGTGCGAGCTTGCTGGAGGGGGGGGCTGGGGGGGGGGTGGGGGGGAGGGGAGAGATTCACCAATAAGAGCTCTCCATAATACAACGCTGGGCCTGGCACGACCTCTCTCTCTCTCTCTCTCTCTCTCTCTCTCTCTCTCTCTCTCTCACACACACACCCACACACACACACAAACACACACAGCGTAACAGCCGATGACAATGGTGGTGTGCCGCAAAGCCCCTGTCAGGCGGGCTCAGATGGCTATGTGCATGCAACGGGCACATATGTTAGTCCCCCGATATTGAACGCCGCCATGTTTCGCTTGTGGTCTCACACGAACATCTCCCGCCCCCTCATCCCCCCCCTTCCCCCCCCCCCTCCCGCTCCTCCTGCATTATACCCTGCCTCCCCACCCACCCCCGAATCCCCAGACCTCCTCCCAACCCTTTATCCCCCTTCTGTTTCTCTCTCCCTCTGATGACACACGAAACGTACACGTCAATACGCACAGAGCGTCTGAAACCTAACACTCAAAGCGGTGAATTGTAAAGCCAACCAGCAGATCATGTTGAATGGTCACGTTTCAGTGTCTTGCAGGCTTTTTTTTGCTTTCTGGTTTTTCTTTTTCGCTCGTTTTCCTCTTTTCTTTACTCCCCAAAGCTAAAAGGTGGCCCAATTTTGTGAGCAGTTTAGCCAGCGTTGAGTACAATCTTTTGTTTCGTGTATCAAAAGACTTGCAGTCAAAAATACTAACGACATTCTTCTGTCATCTGTAGCTAAAAGGTGACCCGATTTTGAGACAAGTTTTGCAAGTGTTGAGCATAACTTTTGTTTGCTATTTCAACAGACTTCCGAGCAAAATACTGACAACATTCTTTGTCCTCTATAGCTAAAAAAGTGGCCCAATTTTGTCACATGTTAACAAGTACTGAGTACAGCCTTTTGTTTTCTGTATTAAGGGACTTCTGGGCAAATACTAACGACATTATTTGTCATCTATGGCTAAAAAGTGGCCCAAATTTTGTGAACAGTTTTACAAGAATCGAGTACAACATTTTGATTTCCATATTATGAGATTTCCGGGCAAAATACCAACAGCATTCTTTGTCATCTATCGCGAAAAGGGTAGCCCAATTTTTGACAAGTTTTACAAGTGTTCATTACAACCTCTTTGTTTTCTTTATCAAAACTTCTGGGCAAAACACTCACAACATTCTTTGTCACCTATAGCTAAAAGGTGGCCAAGTTTTGTGACAAGTTTTAGAAGACACAACTAGTAGGATAACTCTTGCTCCCACAAGAAAGCAAAGGAATGTTGCTTGCGACACCTAATCGCCTAGCAGACATGACAGCACAGAGCACCCTACTTGTTTATTGTTTATCATTTACTGTTCCCTGCCTCACTTCATATTTAATTAAGTTTTAAAAGCGTTGAGCACAACCTTTTGTTTTTGTATATTAAGAGACTTCTGGGCAAAAATGCCAGCAACATTCTATAACAACTACATCTTTGTGACAGGTTTGTGAGTGCTCAGTGAACCAATCGCGTTGTTATTCTGTGATTCAAAAAAAAAAAACGCCTTAATAACTCGTTTGTGAACACCGTCATCATTTTCACTACTAAGCAAAAATAAAGCACACTGTTTGTGGCTGCCTTTGTGGCAAGTTCGTGGACGTCTTAGAGACGACTTGACAGCGAAAAGTTGTAACCACGACACTGTGTTTAGTCGGCTGTTTTCGTGTCAAATGATATTTGTGTTGTGCGTGGTTCTTTTCGCGAGCTACTGGGCACAACAATAATAAGATGACTTGATGGCAAAACTTGCCACACGATATTGTGTTGTGCGTAGCTATTTTTGTGAGTTTGTGAGCACATGAATAACTTGTGTATCTTTGCCAAATACAATATCCTCTTTTCCAATCTTGACTTCATGTCATTTTTGAGCGCGCGTATAATAATGCTCGCTTGGCAAAAATAGATATGATTGTATAACTTCGTGTGCGGTGTCTCTAAAAAAAAAAAATTGAAAATTCCAAATCATGAATAGAATATCACACTACTGCTAGTGATTGGTTTGCGAGTACATAACAATGATGAGTTATTGGCCAAAATGTAACGAAGCGCAATACCTCAACGTTTCCACACAATTAATCCTAAATTACTTTTTTTTCTTTCTTTTTTATTATTCTCTGACACTCTTCCTACTTATCCTCCAAAAAGGTTCCTTTATGAATGCTGCTCTAAATCTGTCTGTCTTGTCACTTCTGTCTTTCTGAACTCTTAAAAACTACCCCAGCCACTCTATGGAAGATAGTACGATGCACTGATGTTATTACACACGTGTGTGTGTGTGTGTGTGTGCGTGCGTGCGTGCGTGCGTGCGTGTGTGTGTGTGTGTGAGAGAGAGAGAGAGAGAGAGAGAGAGAGAGAGAGAAAGACAGACACACAGGCAGGCAGGGGCAGACAGACAGAGACAGTGACAGAGATAGTGACAGAGATATATAGCCAGACAGACAGAGATAGATACCCAGACAGCTATACAACTAGCTAGCTAACGAGATAGATAGATAAATAGATAGATAGGCTGGTAGGTAGGTAGACAGATTGATAGTTTTATTTATTTTTCTAAACTGTATGAAATAGTATTTTTCTTTTGGTAAAAAACAGCTCGAAAAAAAAAGGACGTTTGGGCCAGGGCATGGGTGCAAACTCGAAACGAGGGAAAGAGTCAAACAAGATTTCAACTATTCGCAGAAAAGTCAAGTGGGAACGTTCAGATATCCTTCCAGAACCGGAAGTGACTTTCTCATCATCATCATCATGCATGGGCGGGAAGAAACGAGGGAAAGGAGGAAGTGGAAGTTTAATCCAGACGAGTTTAGTCTCAAATAGGCTACACCCACACAACAGACGGATATCAACACACACACGCACACACGCACGCACGCGCGCGCGCGCGCACACCACACACACCACACACACACACACACACACACACACACCCACACACACACATCAGTTAGTCGTGTCTACTGACTGGCATTGCCAGACACAGAAAGACCCACAAAGGGAGGGAACTCACCCGAGTCGGACGTGGTGCCGTAGCCGGGCATGAGGCCGTTAGTGGTTGGCCTGGGCGTTGGCGTAGTAGCTGGCCGTGGAGGCCATGTAGGAGGCCGTGTTCTGGCCGCTGCCCATGTAGGCCGCCGCGTTCATGGCTGCCCCGGCTTCCGTCGTCGTGTTGTTGTTGCTGGCGCTGACGCTGGTGCTGCTGCTGCTGTTGCTGCTGTCGCTGTGGCTGGCGGAGGCGGCGGTGTGGGTGGTGTTGTTGTTGTTGCCGGTGGGTGGGTGTCGGCGGGGAGGAGAGGAGGTAGTGGACAATCCGCTGCAGTTTAAGAGCTGTTGGTAGGCTGCTGCCGCCGCGGTGGGGTTCCTGAAAGTGGACAGAGGAGATCACTTGAGAGGACGGGCCAACAGAACTGGGGAAGGGCGGGGGCTGGGGTTGTAGGGTGGGGGCATGGGATAGGGACAGGGCTGACATCTACGGTCAGAGCTCGCAGAAAAAGCATCAGTATTGTCCTGACGACGCACATACTTTTCAAGCAAACATCTTTTCTCTCCCCCCCCCCCCCCCCCCCGGGTCTACTCGAAGCTCACGAACAACAGCACTGCAAAATGACCGCTCAGCATTCTGTCCATCTTACTGATCACCGTTCCCTATCCCCCCACGGAACCAACATTCCATTTTGAGGAATCCGAGAACAACCCCGTCTGCCCTCTTGCAACATGTTAGGAGGCCACAAATCAGGGGTAGGGAGGAGGAGGAGGGGGGGGGGGGGGTGGGGGGGGGGGCATGAAGGGGAAAACGTACATTCCCCCTAATATTCAACAGAGTTCTTTGTATGTACGAAAATCAAACACAAAGGAAACAAAAATCACAAATAATGCCAACAAGTACAAACAAACAAAGGAACATTAAGAGCAACACACTAAT
Source organism: Conus betulinus (assembly GCA_016801955.1). Taxonomy (NCBI): domain Eukaryota; kingdom Metazoa; phylum Mollusca; class Gastropoda; order Neogastropoda; family Conidae; genus Conus; species Conus betulinus. Next base: position 10,057 of record JADBJO010020655.1, read on the forward strand.
ACAATTTATATGGACCAAAGATCTGTCGATGGCTATGTTGAGGGGACAAAGCGGTGAGGGGAGGAGAGGAAAGGAGAGGATGGGTGGCCGGAGAGGGGGTCTCCAGGGAGTTGTGGCGTTAGCGACACTTGTTCCATTTTTGCGGCACCTTTTGCGTTCACGGTACACCTGTCCGTTTGCGGCGCATTGCTCGTGTTTGTTTGCTTGTTTGTTTATTTTCTTTTTTTATCAGCCACATCTAGCTGGTGTGGGGCAACAATGTACAGAGCTGATCTCAATTTCGGGCAAAATACGATGACTGATCTTAACTTTTCAAAAACAAATCTTTGACTTCTTGCTTTCGACGGAATCCAGTCGAAAATCTACGATCGTCACTCATCTTTTTTCTCTTTTAACTTCTACTATGTTATGTGTTTACAATCCGAACAGAGGTCGACTTTCTTTTAACTTCCATTTTGTCATTGAGTTTTGGAAACTTTTTTTTTTCCCCAGACCGCATATTCTACATGTTTCACGGCCGAGACCCGAAAATGGAAACTGTACAAACTGTGGAGAAAATCTTCACCAGCCCAAGGATATGACTATTTTGCTGGATGGTGGCAAATTCAACACACACCCACACACACACACATCATCATCCATCATCACTGTGGAAGGGCAAAGAAAAATTAATCATGCCATCACTGATTCGAGTCTCCATTCGGAAACGCTTAGAACGTACTTTGCTCAGGTTAAGAGCAAATAAAACCACGAACCAGAGTGCAAGAAGTCCTTGACTGTCGCGTCAATATGATGACTAAGAGCAGCAAAGGTAATCAATTCATAGAGTGTTGAGAAATCAAGAGAATGAAGTCAACTAAATCCACTCACACTTGTACAGGAAGAAACGTGAAAAAGCATAGGCCGCTTTTCTTCGTAAACCGAAGCCTTGTTCCATACGTTCTTGTTTTCATTTCCCCGTCGTGCATTTTAATGTGTTGTGTTATTAGTGGGGGAAAGAATGCCAGGTGCGAAGTCATTACCGCTCAGCCTCCTGACGGGTCTCACTTCTGTTCATTTGTTCGTCGTCAGTCTCTACATGAAGAGGACCGGCATACCGACAAGGGACAGTATGTGTCTGTTTTTCGAAAACGGTCTCCCACGTGACGCAATGTGGCAAACGCCGTTTTTGTTTGTGCCGCTATGCGTAACGATGCCGAAACGCCATTCTTTTTTCCCGCATGATCGTAACGGTGTCGCAAACGCCTTTTTTTGTGGCCGCGCATTCGTAAGCTGTGCCCGCCCAAACGTAAACAAGGCCTGCCGTAAAGGTAATGCGGCAGGTCTACTTACCAATGAGCACACGCCCACAATATTTCCCCTCCTGCCCATCCAGGTCATCTTTATCTCTTCCAGAAAACACACTACAACCCACGCACCGCCGCCGCGCGTACACCCACACACACACCCACACACACACACTCACTCAAACAGACGGGAGAGTACGACAAAGACAGACAGTGGAGGAAACAGGAAAGAATCTCACCACCGGCCGCCATTTTGACTCCCATGATTTCCGCTCGTTCTCATCACGGAGCTAACCGCCAAAAACGACTTTCGTTCTGGGATGCTGCCGCCCCATTTGGGGGTGGGCGCGTGCACCCAATCGACACTGCTCTCGCCGGGCACGCGTTCTAGCCAGTGACGTGGCCACCCCAAGGTCTTTTATTATGTAGTTTCTTGTTTTTGTGTTGTGGGGGGGGATTTCTTTTTTCCCCCGTCTTCGGACAATGGGGGGGGGGATGATGGTGCCATCCCCCGGGTACCCTGCGGCACGGTCCGGCACGCTGCTCTAGGAGGCGATCGCCACCAGGCGCCTCTACACATTCGCTGGTCATAGTGTTCTTGACTTGTTGGGAGTTCACGAGCTTGCTGTTTCTGGGTGGGGCGCTGCGTGGATAGTCATCTTGCTATGCGCACCACACAAGCACACCACACCGAACAGTACGATGTGGGGGCCCCACTTAGACGTTAAGTACACACAGTGCGCGCGGCGGAACTCACTCCAACAAGCCATAAAAAACAAAACCAAACACTGGGTGCACCTCTTTCTAGTGGCTTGAACACCAACAAAAAAAACGAAAGCCGGTGGGGGGGGACATCGAAGCACGGCACGCACCCCACGGCAAGGGAAAAGTCGACCGAGACTGAGGAAAAAAGTTTTGTGGTGACCGCCTAACACCCCCACCCAAAAGCTAACTCAGAGTCTAAATGGGCCGTATAACAATGGAAAAAGAAAAAACCCATCCCGACCGACCGAAGATGGAGTATCATCCTGTAAAGGAGACGATGTTAGTTGCAGAAGATATTGTGAAGAATAAAAGGAGAAAATAGGGGAGAAGAATCTAAGTAGGAGACAAGGGAAAAGAAGGAGAAAAAGTGAAAAAACAACTGGAATATAAAAAAAGAAAGAGAGAAAAAAAGTGGGGGAAGAAAGAGGGAAAGAGATAGAAAAAGGAAAAAGAGAAAAAAAAAAGAAAAAAAAAAAAAAAAAAAGAAGAAAGAAGAAGAGAAAAAAAAAAAAAAAAAAAGAAGAAAAAAGGACAGAAAACACAAAAAGGAGAAAAGGCGAGAGGGAGAAAAAAAGACGAAGAGAAGAGAACTAGAGGAAGAAAAAACGAGATAGAAAAAACCTACAGGCATTTTCTACTCGCCTCACCTCGAGTCGAAAAATACGCATATTGCAAGCGCAAGCTCAGCTAGACGCCCCTCCTCTTCCGCTAAAAAAAAAGCGCTGCTCTCTTGCCCCCCCCCCCCCCACCATCCGGGCCGCCTACTCTTCATCCCTCCTCCCACCCCCACCCAACCCCCCCCCCTCCCCCCACGCTACTCTTAAAGGCTGCACACACACTCGTTCCGTGAAGCCAACTTGAGCGGTGGCGTTGTCCCTTGCGTCACCGGGCAGTCTGCCTACCGCCCATCGCCGCTGGAGGCCACTCGGTCGTAAAAGCAGCCGTGGAAGAAAAACACCGTCAAGTGGTTCGCTCCGCGCCACGCCGTCTCCAGTCACAGCCAGAGGGGTGCTACAAAACATACGCGAAAGAACCGACGAGGTGGGCCCAGAGAGCTCAGTAAAGAAGGAGAGTAGTGGTCCATGCGGTCCACCGCAAAAGGAGAAAAAAACAAAACATCTCACTGTCCCACCCCAAGACCCTGGGCAAACGGACCCCCCACATGGCCGGCCACGGATGGCCCACCCCAACAAAGCCACCGAGAGCATCTCCCACCATGCGCAAACCACGGCCCTCGGCCGGCCCCCACGCACCAAAAAAGGGGCCTCCCCCCCCCAGAAACCCACACCCAACGCCGCGCACCCACCTACTTAAACCTTGTGTCCGTCGGTGTAAGTGAGGGCGAACGGAAGAGAAGTGGATGGCATCAGAGGGACAGGGTGAGCAGCACCAGGTGCAAGAGACAGTACTGAAAAGAGAGAGAAGAGAGAGAGACACAGAGAGCCACAGAAGAAAAACAGGCCGCGCGAAACACAGACGCCAATAGAGAACTGGAGAAACTGGTGGAGACGGCATCATCTCAGGGTCGAGAAGGGAAAAAGGAAACGAAACAGAAGGGGCCGGAAAATTAAAACGGAGGGCCGAACAAAAGTTACACAAACACAGGAACAATGAGGAAACATAGAAGAAAGGACTTTCGTCTGGGTCGTCAATCACAACGCGATATACAGCGAATGGACGACACACCACAGACATGGTGGAAGAGCTAAACACCACACACACCAGAGCAGGAAACGTGGTGCAGGAATAAACAAACACCCCACACATAGAGCAAGACTCAATAAGTGGTCTTAGACACAAACGCACTTGTCCCCTCTTCGGTATGCCTGCTACGCTGCATCAAAGGGGTCCTCCAGATTCTTCATAATATTTAGCACCGTCTGGTTTGCTCTCTCCGCCCCCCCGGCCCCCGAACCCCACCCACCCCCCCCCCCTCCCCCCCGCCTCCACTTCCCCAGACCAGCGCAGGGACCACGCCCGGCCCCACATCAAAAAACCCCACCCCCCCCCCTCTGCTCCCCCATACTCCCAAACAAAAATTACAGAACGGACTATAAAACCCTTCTTCGCTGATTGCCTGGGTGCTAAAACAAAAAAAGAATCTTACAATGCCGTTGCCCGCTAAGCAACAAAAAAGAAGCTTTATTCTCCTCCGGCTGCCTTTCCAACATATGGCAAAAAAAGCAGGGCACCGCACCACCTGGCCTGGCGTGTGTCACCGTGCTCAGTCGGCGTGGCTCCCGCACATAGTAACAAGTGGAAACAATGCCCAAAGAAGGGACAACACGCACTTCAAACAACAACTGGGAAGGCAAAAGGGGTCCCCCACGGGCGGAAAAAACAACGATTCAAAAAAAAGAAAAAAGGGGCACGTACCTTGTACTCGCCGAAATAAAAGAAGCGATTCGCTACAAACAAGAAAGAAACCGCAATTCACGAGCCAACACAAAAAAACCGACAATAACCAGGAAAAGGTTCGACGTGTCCGAAAATTAGTGACCGCATTTAATGGGAGGGGTGGGGGTTCTTTTTTAATGAAACAAAATGTTAGTTATATAATATTAGTTAAGTGGGGTCCCGCAACAAAAAGAGCTACACCAGTACCATAGAGGATCAAGTGGACTCAATACGTAAAGATACAGAGGGAGGCGAGTAAAAAGACCAACACCAGACGCCTTTATTCCTTGCGCATACATGACGGTGGGGGGCCGGTAGAAGTGGAGCAAGCAATCGAGTGACACCAACGGGGGGGAAAAACAAATAGCCCAAAGGACCCAAAAAAAAGAGCCGAAAAATAAAAAAAAAACGCCATAGACGACAGGGAAAGAAAACAGGCGGGGGCCACACACACGTTTTTCCTTCTTTTTCCCCTGAGTCAGGGTACACAATGTCTTTCGTGTCTCTGTCCCTCATAGTGTCGCGTCTGTGCCGGCTTGGTTCGGTGTGCGTTGTTTCGGCCTCCGATGTTCGTGATGCTCTACTTTGCAAAAGTAAGTGATGGGTGAGTGGGGGGGGAAAAAAAAAAAGCATTGGACCCGTGCATAAATGGGGCCTGAATCCGACCTTTGTCCACGAGGCGCATCATACGGAGAAAAGGGATCATCACGATTCATCGGGGAAAGGCAAAGGCCGGTATTCCCTCGATCAAATACCTCTCAGGAGCGTCTCTCGCAAAATCAAAAGCCGGTGAGCAAAAAAAAAAGAAGAAAAAAAAAAGTCACTCCCCTCTCATCTCACACAACCTCAACGGAAAAAATGCTCCAGGGTCGCCATCTCCACCCCCTGCCCGCCCGTGCTTCGTTACTTTTCCCCGTGCAACTCAAAAAAGAAAAACAAAATACCATCATTGCCACAAAACCTCGTCCCAATCACACTTGCGGCGCCATTATTTATGTCCCGGGCCCAGCATTGGTTCCTCTTGTGTATCCTTCCAGCTAATAAGCTCACCACAAATGTCTGTTAGAGGTTGTTTCTCTCGCTCCCCGTCTGCGGGCGGGGGTGTGGGTTGTGGGGTGGAATGGGGGGAGCAGTGGAGGGGTATTGAGCATGAGGTGGGGCGCGATTGAGCCAGTGAAAAGGAGGGAGGGGGAAGTGAGGGGATGTAGAGGGGGGGCGGGGAGGTTGGAAGCGGAAAACTGGGAGGGGGGGTGGGGGGGGCCTCGGGGAGAATGGGTGGGGCTTGTATCTCCATCGGCTCCCACACGAGGGGCAAGCGCGGGGAGTGGCCTTACAAGACGAGAGTAGCGGATGCGACTCAGGGCCGGCGAGTCAAGGCGAGTACCGGGTTAGTCCATCCAATCTAATTTGTGCAGTATCGCCTTGCTGGATGGAGCCAATTTCTCAACGACCTTATTTCCTTCCCCAAACGCCCAACACCAGCGCACAAGGGCGTCCGAAGCGGCCATAGACACGTATGCACCCACGCCTATTCCCACCCAATTAATTTCTTTCTCTACCCCCATCACCCTCCCCTTCACCCTCTTCCCCCTCTACCCCTCTCCCGATCCCCTGCCTCCGTGCCTGTATCTGCTCTGTCTCTGCTGGGCCTCTCTGCCATCCATGCCTTTCGCACACTCAGGTTTACGAACAGTTTTATTTTTTCTTTTTTTGCGTCTGCAACCTCTTTTTACATTAGAACACGAAGAGGAACACTGAAGCAGCATGAACGAAGAGTCTTAAAAAAAATTGGCCCCGACGATAAAGTTACAAAAATATTATAACACACCCGTATCATACGCAACCCACCAAACAACCAACAAAATCACAATGATAAGCGATGCTGTTAATTGCATATGGTGGGTACAAAACGGGTCAATTAGACGCTGCACACAAGTTGACAAATAGAACACAAGAACATGGCCATTGATAAAACTTAAAGAAAGTCGTATGTGGTGGGTGGGGATGTAACTCGCTCATTAGTGTAAGTGTGACAGAAGAAATTATAACGAGGGGTTCGTGAAAGATGAACAGTGGAAAATCGGACGAAACAGTACCGACAGATTATACGTGACAGTTCTTCGTTCCGCCTCCCAACCGATCACACCAGCATGCCATTCACAAGTAACTAAATCTTTCAGACCGCCCTTTCAGTTTTTCGTCCTCAGTGAAATCTCGTCTGCTGCTTTGCTCCTTGTCGACGGCGCATCATGAAGGGAGATCATCCTGAAGAAGTCGTTGCTGATCACCGCGACACGTGCGCACCCCACATGCCCGCACGAATCCATGATCTCGTAAATAGATGGCGTGCGCCAACCCACACACACACACACCACACACCACACGCTCTGTCCTGCGTAGTACTGAGAAATTAAAACTCTTGGCAACTCATGGCGGTTTGTGCACACACCCTGCTAAAGCCTAATACACCAGACCCATACGCTAAGCAAGACAACATTCCTTCCTATCTCAGTGATCAGTCCAGAGATGTGCACCAGATGTGATCTTGTGAATTTCTGGAAGAGATCAATAGTTTTCGTCTTGATCTAAGATTTTAAGGAAGGACAGGTATGTTTAACGAGATTTCGCGATGTGTTTTTTAGAAGGTGTATTTCAAAGGGGTTTATATGACTTTTTTTTTTTTTCTTTTTGTTTTTTTTTATCTAACTCTTTCACATGGAGATGACAGCCCTGATATGGCCCTTTGCGGTCGGCTGGGCTGTACCAAACATATTCGTCTCTCTTTCCCAGCTGATCTGATCAGAACACACTATAGCGAGTTTAGTTAAAGTTGCGGTTGAGTCTTCGGTCCTGGCAAACAAACTTGGTAACTAAGGGAAGTGTCTCTATCGCCACAGACAAATGTGTATTGAGTACCTAAAACCATTCTGCCGCAGTGCTTTTCTAAAATGAACAAAAAAACCCCAAAAAAAAAAAAGTGACAGTGACGTTCTGGGCTCAGATCTCGATGCCAAACAAAGTGACATTAAACCTCATACCACAGAAGATGCTCACATGTACATAGGCTTTCGTCGTGACGTAATTTGCAATGTACATGGCGAATCAAAAAGCGTATGCTATTCGGTTTATCGCAACAACAGAAGAGCTGGAATAATATGCCCACCACACGCACAAACAGCCTCGCCCTCCCCTTCTCTCTCCACACACCACACTAAGAATAGCAATATAGAAAATAATTATGATAATGCGTGAGAGAGAAGAGAGAGAGAGAGAGAGAGAGAGAGAGAGAGAGAGCACGTGCGTCGCAACGTCATTTTAGAGAGATGTACAGAGGATGTCTGTCGTCATTTACTGGGGATCGCAGAGACTTTTTTGTTGTTGTTGTTGTTGTTGTTGTTGTTTTTGCTGTTTTCCTCCAGCCCCCTCATTACTGTTTCCTTTACTTTACTTCTTTCCCTCTTTTTCTTTCATTCTTTTCTCTTTTTTTCTCCTAATGGGGCCTCCATTCCTTAGTTTTTTCCCCACTTTTTTTTCCCTTCCTCTTTCCTTCTCCACCTACTCTCACGCACCATGCAGATCTGATAGTTCCCTTACTGATGGACATTTTAATGCGAGTTTTTTTTTTTTTTTTTTTTTTTTGCATTCTGACGTTTGATACAGAGCGTCATGTCAGTGTTCATTCATGTGGGCAGGACTAATCTCGTGTGGAAGAAGTATGGGCCGGATGACACCAATTCAAGCGACATTTCGTCAGGAATTTATCAGGGAAGCTCAGTTTTGTTTTGGATGCAGGCAGGCAGACAGACCTAGCAGTCCATCTTCCCCTGGGGCCGTGAAGACATGATTTTAAAACAAGCGGTAGCCAAGATGTATCGGCCCTTGACCAGTCTGCTTTCTGCGCTGCCATGACAAAGTGTGGCAACTGGGACGCGTTTGCGGTCTGTGTCCATCACAGGCGTTTCAGAAAGGCGATGGGAGGAGGATGCTGCGCGGTGCCACCCCCTCTCTTATTTCTGCGTCCATTTCTTACACCCCGTGCGTCATAAAGGATATCGTGGCAAAGACAGTTTCTCTCTACACATGTGCAACTAAGATATAGGAGACTGGTGGAAAAGATGTTCTGTCTACACATGTGTGCTAAGACTGGAGATACGTGGGAAAAGGTTTTCTCTTCATTATCGGACATCATCCTGAGAAGGAGGCAGGCTAAAACCTCACAATCTTTGGGTGTCCAGTGTTCCAGTCCCTCGGCCACCACATCCAATAAATTAACAAGTGAATAAGCAAGGTGTAAGGGGAACCAAAATCGTCTGGGACCAACACGTACGGCTCGACTCGTGGTTTTTAAAATCGTTCCAACTGACTCCCAGACAAGCCATGGCAACCACAACGTGACCACAGAGTTGGGAAAATGAACGATTTGACAAAAGCCTGTTATGAAAGCTTTCCTTAACAACATCGTGTCACAGAAAATTGAAACAGACAAAAATTCTATTAGGACGTGAATGGTACTCCATGCTGATTGAAGAGTCTCTCTCTCTCTCTCTCTCTCTCTCTCTGCGTTTTGAGTGGTTGGTTGGCAATCTTGTGCCCCCCTGCAGGGACCCTGTTGTTTCAAACAGCTCGAGAGGTAAAAGGGTGTATGCCCACAGACAGGCAGCCACGCGCACCAAGACCCACGAGTGTGTGTGCTGTGTTCCTGCCTGAAGTGTTCTCTCTCTCTCTCTCTCTCTCTCTCTCTCTCTCTCCTCTCTCTCTCTCTCATCCCCCTCTCCCTCCCTCCATCGGCCCCCCCCCCCCCCCCCTTCGGGGCAGCAAGGAGCAGAAAGGGGTCTGGCCAGTGTCTCGGCGCCCCAGCGGCTAATAGCCGATAAACAGATGACACTTGGCTGCAGGAGTCAAACACACGCTCCCAAGCAGGCCGATTAGCGATGGAGAGGTTGCAAAGAGCCTCTTGGCTCTCCCCCTTCTCCAAGACCCCCTAGTCGCCGAGCGCCAGCTGGAAGGGCAGGGCGGCCCCAGAGAGACAACGGCCTCTTCCAAAACCGGAGCCACCGCCGCCGGCCACGACCCCACCGTCCAAGCTCAGGGCTGGAAGAGCCGCCCGCGTCGCGGATGGTCCCACAGCTTCCAGGGGGAGAGGTAGTCGCCGAGGCCAAAGCCTGGGATGACGATGGGAAGGGAACGGTGATGGCAGTTGCAGGTGAGGTGCTTGTCGCGAGTGGGCTAAGTGTCTTCTGGAGGGTTCCACATGGGCCCAATCTGGCTTAAAAGGCCATCAGCTCCGTTGCTTGAGACGCTCTTCATCTCTCCTCTCTCTGGCTTTTAACCACAATGCCAGCTAGCTTGACTGTTTCCTTTTCCTTAGACCGGCAGTGCTTGAAGGTCGGTCGGCCTCTGTCCTTCTGCCTGTGCGCGCGGTCCTCCTGTTGTTGTTCTCCCCTTTTGCTTTCCGATGATCTTTGACCCACGGTCCTCTTTCTGAATATTTCGATG
>JADBJO010020655.1:25000-30965 GCA_016801955.1 Conus betulinus
CAGCGGTCACGTTAAAACATAATGCATTCACCTTTGGTAAGACAGACATTCAAGTGTTCCCTTCTTCTTCTTCCCTGCAGTTTTTGTTTCCCTTTTTTTTTTTTTTTTATCTTTTTTTTTTTCTTTTCTTTTCCTTTTTTTCATTTTCAGAAACTCTAATTTTCTCAAAGCTATCTGCCGAACATTTTTTTTCTGCCAAAATGGTGCAATGTCTACAGGGCACCAGCTCTGAAAAACAAGAAGCCGCAGCGGTGGGAAGCCGGCTCTGTCCATCCGTCCGTCCGTCCTCAGCTAACACAACGGCGACGTCCAGCGAAAACAGCTAGCTTTGCTGTAGGCAGGGAGGCGGAGAGCAAGGCAAGTCCACTACAGAACGCTGTTTTCCAAGCTCAACATGCCCCACGCTGGCAGTCTCAAGATTTTCGAACACCTGCATAGTTGGTATAAATGGAGCTAGCTAGCCGTGACCCAATCCCGCGTAGAAAATGACCGGTAAAACTCACGAGAAACGAAGGCGCAAGATACCGGTACGTACGTCGAAAAAAAATGCCGGTACGAAAGTCCCTGCCGGTACGTCCCTTTAGTCAAATAAGAAAACGTCATGTGCTTTATGAAGATGGGTGTGTGTACCATCCCAAGTTGTGGGTTTCATCCTTTGTGAGCGGTTTGTTGGCTCGGTTCCCAGCCACAAAGCTGCAGTAATCTTGCACGAGCTCACAGATCTACACTTGTATGAACAAGAAACCGTTCCCAATTCCCCCCCCCCCAACCGTGTCCACCCCCCCCCCCCCCCCCCCCACCCCCCCCCCCCCCCCCCCCTTCCCCAAATCTTTCCACCCCTCCCCTTCTCCGGCATCAATCTTTCAGATTCCCATCGTGTAACACACACACACACCCACACACACACACCAATCTCCCTCTCTCTCTCTCTCTCCCTCCTCTCTCTCCCCCCCCCCCCACACACACACACACACACGCGTGCAAAATAGCATGCGCATTCACCCTAGCGCACATACACACACAAGGGTCTTTTCCATTTACTTTTGTGGGTAAACAGACAAGTAATTTAAAAACATTCTTTTTAAAAAATGGACTCAGCTGTCTTGGAGTTTACCTGTTCCGGGTTCTACACACAAAAACCTGCTCAAGTGACCTTAATTCAGGAACTGAATAAAGAAAATGCAGATCAGTCCAAACATAGTTGTAACAAAAATTCGACTCTTATTTGATTACAGCCCCTGTGTGGATTCGCCCCCCCCCCCCCCCCCCCCCCGCCCCCCCCCCCCCCCCCCCCCCCCCCCCCAATTCAGGCTTCGCATCGCCCCAGTTGACCCCTCGCCCCCCCCCCCCCCCCCCCTCGCCCCTCCCAATCAGGACATCGTATTACAATAAATCATATTCTTTTCTGCCGAGGCTGACAAGAGTTGACAGCTGGGGGAATCATACATTATGACTAATCAGTTCATTTTTTCCGTAAGCTACAGAACTGGTTTCATACAAGCTACAACAATTACAACACAACAACAACAACATACGCACACCACACGCTTGCACGTACGCGTGCGCGCGCGCCACACACACACACTAACACATGCGCACGCGCGCGCCAGACACAGACATATACACACACACACACACAATTTACTAGAGGTGGAGGGGGGCGGGAGGGGAAGCGATGGGGAGCAAACTATGTTATATACACGCAACAAAAAAACAGCCAACCCAAAACAACCACCCAAAAAACGGCCCCCAAACAGGATTCAAATCACACACACACACACACACACACACACACACACACACACACACATACCACACAACACCACACACACACACACAATCCAGCAAAAAAACACTGCAAAGAATGATAGATTTCTATCAGTGTTTCCGCCCTCCCTGTCGATTGATCTGGCACTATAGATCAGTTGCACAGCCTAGGCATCCAGCCCCCCCCCCCCCCCCCCCCCCCCCCCCCACCACCACACACACCCCACACCCCTACCTGACCATCTATATATCTATCTATGCAGGTACGCCCGTGGCCAAACGCATTAAACCATTCCAGTTCTCGGATTCCGTCTCTTTTCTCTATACATTCGATAATGTAAGAGAATAAAGGAAAAAAAAAAAAACAAAAAACAAAGCAGGAAACCGCGCGCGCGCGCGCGCGCGCGCGTGTGTGTGTGTGTGTGTGAATTTATCAGAGTATGTGTCCGTGAAAGTGTGTGCGCTTGATTGCATGCGCGTGTGTTTTGTGTGTATGTTTAGCAGGCAGCTTTTGAGGGATTGGGGGATGAAGGAAGGCACACATGCACGGCACGCACGCACGCACGCACACACGAGAGCGCAAAAGGAAAACAACACGAATCCCGATACACAACACGTCTATACAGTCATACATAATAAATACCAGACACAGGCCACAACAGGCCAAGGGAGAGAAGAGAGAGAGAGAGAGAGAGAGAGAGAGATAGAGAGAGAGAGACTAGACCCAGAAGAAAGCACAAATGAACACACACAACCTACACACACGGGACGTGGCCACCATTCTACATTTATATATACCCCAGCTCTGGCCCCCTCACGGAGAGTGCGAGAGGGAGAGAGAGAGGGAGCGGGAGACGAGTGAAGAGCAAAAGCAAAAGGAACCAGAACGTTCACATAGACACAGTCCACACACACACACACACACACACAACACAACACTTGTTCAAAAGAATTCCAACCTCATTTCAACAAACAAACAACCAACCAAGCACCACGAGGGAGGAGGTGGTGTGGAAAAAAGCAGGAAGAGGAGGAAAAGAAAGGATGAGGAGCGCGGGGAGACGAGGGAGGAGGAGGGAAGAGAGAGGAAGAGTGACAACGCGCCAAGGCTTGAAAGAAGGACAGACCAGAGAATGGATGGGGGTGGGGGGGGAGAGGAAGTGAGGGGGGGGGGGGGGAGTAGGGGAGTTGGGGGAGGGGTCGGTCGGGGGAGGGAGAGATACAGGGAAGACGGAGCCGGGGAGGAAAGGAAGACCCGTTAATGACACACAAGCTAATGGCTCCCAAGGCCAGCCCACGGAGCTCACGTTGCAATTAGAAGCCTACTCTTAAATCTGCTCCCTCACGGCCCCCCGGGGACCCAGGGAACGCCCGTCATTTTTTTTTTCCGTTTTCGTTTTCTTTTCCTTTCTTTCCTTCTCTCTCTTTCTCTCTCGCTCTCTCTATCTTCTCTCTCTCTCTCTCTCTCTCTCTTCTCTCATCTCTATCGCCAGATGAAAACTGCAATCACTCTATCGATTTTTGCCCTCGGTCTACTCTCTGCCGCTGTTGCTGGCTAGGGAGGGAAGAATCTCCCTCAGAAAAGAGAAAAGGATGAGAAGAGGGGTGGGGGATGGGCAGGGGGGGGAGGGAGTTGGTGGTAGAGAACAGGAAGGGAGAGGAGAGGAGGACGATGAGGGACGGAGATAGGAGGAGGGGAGAGAGGGACGAGGGAGGAGGGGGGGAGGGCTTTTTCAGAGGAGCGAGAGGGGGAGAGGGAGAGGGGAGCCGGAGGAGGGTGTTGTATGTGTGTTGGAGTTGTTGATTTCTGAGTTTATGGGGTAGAGGGAGAGAGGGGGAGGGAGAGGGGAGGGGGTGGAGAGGAGGGGGGAGAGAGAGGAGGAAGGAGGCCGTTGTGTTGTTGAGTGTGGTTGTGGTTTTGAGGGTGGTGTATCGAGTTGGGTTTGGTGGGGAGTTTTTTAGGGGAGGTTTTTTAAGGGAGGGGGTTGGGAGCTGATGTTGATTTTGGAGGATTCGTTTGGGAGTTGGGGGACCACCAACCAAAGGGCAATGGAACACAGAGGGTGAAAGGGGGAGGGTGGCGTTGTCGAGTTTTTTAAGGTAGACGGGTGGTTGGGGAAAGCTGGCGTGTGTGTGTGTGTGTGTTGTGGTGTGTGTGTGTGTGTGTGTTGTGTGTGTGTGTGTTGGTGTGCGCGCGCGGGGCTGCGCGCGCGCGCGTGTATAAGCATGTGTGTACGTTGTGTCCGCGTGCGCAGACGCGTATACAACACATATACCATTTGTGTGCGCGAAGGGGGTTTGGGGGGTGTTTTCGTTAAAAGTGTAGGAAGGTGGGATGGTCGAGGGGAGTTTTTGTGACGTGTGCAGGGGTGCAGGAAGCACAGGCAAAAGCGCTAAACGCGCGCGCTCGTGCGCGCTCCGCCAGACAGACAGACAGATGAGAGAAAGAGCGAGAGAGAGGAGCGAGTGGAGCGCGAGGCCTAGAAGAGACGAGAGAGAGAGAGAGAGCGGGGACAGAGAGAGAGAGAGAGAGAGAGAGAGAGAAGGCGAAAAAAACAAAAACAAAAAAAAAAAAAAACAAACACCGACGACATTATCAAGCGTTTGGTCCTGGTCATGTGGGTTTACAACTTACGGGAAAAGCCAGAGACAGGTGCATTACCATTAATTATTCTTCAACGCGACGCAGATTATGACTCTTGCGCGCGCAAAAGTCCATGATTTTATGTCAAACCTGCTTTCATTACAAAACTCGTTTTTTTCCCCGCGCGCACCTCCCGCCCGCGCGTTTGCACACACACACACACACACACACACACACACACACACACACACACACACACCACACACACAGGCACACACACACACGTACACACGCGCGCACAATCACGCACACACACAAACACACACACACACACACACACACACACACACACACACACACACACACAAAACATAAACACACGCACACATGCACACACACTCCCGAAACGCACACCGGACGCAGGCATGGACACACAAAGACAGCAACCCAAAAGAAGCTCGCAGATAGAGCGGGGATGGAGTGGGGTGGGCGGGCTGAGAAGAGGGGGGTGAGGAAGACGGTCCAGTGTGTGGTGTGTGTGGGTGTGGGGGGGGGGGGGGGGGGGGGGGGGGTAAGGCGTTGTGAAGATAATAAAAAAAAAAAAAAAGAAAGGAAAATGGTCAAAGCCACCAATGACTCCACATAAAATGAACAAACACATACAAACAGAAAGTAGAACAGACATGCAGAGGAGGGCTTGATCAAGACGGACGGTTGAGACATAGCGGGCAGACACAAACAGACAAGAAACACAGGATGACGGACAAGCTGAGAAGAAAAACAGATTTGAATAGGTTGACAGGGAGACGTTTTAATGGATCTCTCCTCCTCCCATCTCTCTCATCTCTCTCACTCACACACACACACACACACACACACACACACGCACACGCACACGCGACACATACACCACGACACACGCATGCTTGCACGCACAGTACGAGCAGTACAGACAACTAACATACACACACACACCACGCGCGCGCACGCGCGCGCGCGCGGTGTGGTGCGGGGATCAGAAGAACCCAGGGAGAGGCTATTACAAACTACAGGAGAGAGGGGGAGAGGGGGGATGAGGGAGAGGCGGGCGGGGGAGAGCGAGGAGAGAGGAGAGAGAGAGAGAGACAGAGAGAGACAAGACAGACAGACAGACAGAAACAGAAGATCAGACTATCAGCGTATGGCATGAAGTCCGGGAAGATAGGAAGGACACTCACATTGGTAAAAATTGGCATAGCTGCTGCTCGTGGTGGAGTACGGAGGAGGATGACTTTGCTGGGATCACTGCACAGAACAAACCAACGCATCTTGCAATCACACACACCTTCATCCAATTCACTTAGCTAGGTTAAAAAAAAAAAAAAAGAAAAAAAAGTAAAGAAATAAAAAAAGGGGGTGAAAAGTTATGACATGGAGTGTGTAAAACGGAAAAAAAGAAAGCAATGGATGGTTTTTATATAGGATGGATGACGGATGGCTGAGATGGATGGAATGCCGTTGGCCGGATTAGATGGATAGATGGTGAAATGTACGGGACGCACAGGCAGGCAGAAAGGATTAGTGACGGTTATAATACTGTGAGAGACTATAGTAGTTTTTTGGAAAGCTGTACGG
>JADBJO010020656.1:13136-30965 GCA_016801955.1 Conus betulinus
TTGGCCGAATCCCTATTGTCCAGTTTTGTTCATCCCTTTAATTCGGGTTGACCGGGTGTACCGGTTGTTTGGGCCTGCTTTGGTCCGAAACTGCGTGGCTGCTTGGTTACCCATGACCGAATGGTATTCACGGTGGGTTTTGAATTTTTGTTCCGTGCAGCAGAAGTGTCTCTGGTCTGTCTTCTCGAGTCCTCGTTTTCTTTGGGTGTTTGGGGTTGAGTTGGAGAGCGTCTGGAAGCGCCTCCAAGCAGTGGACTGGAGGTTGCCACTGCCTCGCTGTACAGCAGCTCTCCTGGTGCTGTCTTTTTCGGCACTGGAGTGGCGGTGGTTCTTGCAAATGGCGTCTTGGTTCTCTGAATATGACAGATCAGACAGAACAATCCAAAGTTCCTGTTTCAGTTAATGTTGGTTGACTTCGATTGGATTCTCCAGCTGGGCGTTCTGTCAAGGTACTGATCAATTTGTTGCTCAGAAGAAGGAACGGTTACTTTGGGGTCGAGGTCTTTGTCACTGTTGTCTGCTGAAGCATTTTTCTCACTGGTTAATATACGAGCATCTTTTCCAGTGGGCATAAAAAGAGTGGGTGTATCCGAAACAGGTGCAGTTGTTTCGTTTGAGGTGATGACATCATCAGAAAGTGTGGCGAGCACAGCCTGTTTCCCTGCAGTGGTTCCAAAGACCAGGGTGACTGGAGCTGGTACTGGACTATCCCAGCTCCTGTGGACTTCACACTGGACATGAAGTTGACAGCTCTCAGTGTTGTCCTTGTTTCCAGCGTCATTTCTGGCTGAATTGTTAATTTTCTGGTCGTTCAGCTCTTCACCATTTCCCGTCCTATCCAGAGTGATCAACGACTGAAAAGAACTGGTCGCTGTGTCAGGTGGAGCTTCTGGGTCACCAGGATAGGGTGAGTTGCTGACAGGGCCTCTACCTGCTCTAGTGTGTCCGGTGGAGCTTCCGGATCACCAGGACAGTGTGAGTCTTTGTACTGGCCTGTACCTGCTCTGCTCGGTCAGTGAGCTCAGTAAAGGGTGCCTGGTCCACTTGGTCCGGCTGGAAAATGTCCTTTGCACTGGGGATCATACCTTCTTGGTCACTTGAGTAGTGACTGGTCCGTTCTGATATAGGTGAGTAGTTGATATGGTCTGGTTCATGGGGACGATACCATGCGTTGTTCCGTCGAGAGCAGTTCTCTACGCCGTGCCTGGGTCGTCCTGATTTAGTCTGTGGTAGTCTCTCTTCCCTTTGTTGATGGAGTGACTGTCACGAGTATTTCTGCTGGTGTTTGTGTTGGACTGGTTTGGATGGACATCATAATAGAAAGACGTTTTTGTTTGCCTATTGTTGTGTGATTCAGGAGGATTCCGTACAGTTTGCTGATAATTATGTGGCCCTGAGACAACTAGTTTCCCGTTGTAGAAATAACCTGTTTGTCCTTGACGTCGGAGGTCAGCCAGTTGTGCCGACTGTTTTCTGGTAAGGTCGTTGGAGACTCTGTAACCAGCTTCCCTCAAGCTTTCACGCACGCTCCGCAATTTTAAACGAGCCATTTTATCTGTCCAGTGCGCGAAAGTGACAAGGATTGGGCGAGGTTCGTTCCGTCTTGTACCCGCCTTCACTCTGTGTGCGTGTCGTATGTTGACGGTTGAAAAGGGGACATTTGGGCTGCATCTCTCATTGATAACATCGACCACTTTCTGTGCACTTTCCTCCTCCGTTTCATTTTCAGATTCCTCAACGCCATAAAATCTGAGATTGTCCTTTCTGATGACCTTTTCAAGACGGTCAACTTCACCATACAGAAAATCTATCTTTCACACCTGTATCCTTTCTCTTTCCATTGCTCGATGTTGTTCCTGAATGAGTTTGTTTATATTGTGTTGATTTATTTTGACTCTTTCAAAAGTGTCACAGATATACCACCTTATGTTTTTCCTGTTGGTTGGTTTCAGAATGGGGACCTGGGTTTAGTTCTACGTCTCCGCAGAGAATGAGAAGTAGGGAGTTGGGTAGACCAGTGTGATTGATCGACATGTCAAAAACAAGTTCTGTCGGGAGCGATGACTGCTTGAGATAGTTGTAAGGAAAGGGTACTGACCTGTGTGTCGGGAGAACTGTGTCACAACAGCAAGAATCGCGACTGAAAAGTTTTGCCGATAAAACGCCTTCTAGGAAATGCTGTGTCTGATCGGAAATCCAGTTGACTGAGTCAGGAACAGACAACACTTCACCGACAGTAAGAACACCACACCACAGAACATTGACACGAGAACACGGTAGTTTATGTCCGTGAAGTAATCCACCGTGAGAAAGGGGAGTACTTTGGGAGTTTACATGGCCGACAACACTTTTTCTCTAATAATTTGATCAAAACTGCATGAAAAGATCCAATTTTTTTTTACGGTGAGCTCCTGCACTAATTGGCATTTTAGCAGTGCTGCTACACGTCACCAAGGTAGTAATGAACCAGCGTAATTAAACAAATTAGCAGGACAGCTCGTGTACACGTCTTGCCGCAGCCGATGACGACAGCTCACCGAGAGAGAGAGAGAGAGAGAGAGAGAGAACACGAGCACGCACGCATGCACGGACACTCGCAAGCCATCAAAATTAGAATGTAAAACTACGTGTTGGCGTCTTTGGTTAATATAGGAGGTTGCCTCTTTATTGTCACATTGGCCGGTGATAAAAGTATATGGCATACGGGCCTTCACATTCATAGCAACGCTGTCAATACTGAAGGCCAATGCTGAAAGGTAGCAAAAGATTCCCATCTATCACAGCCATATATATCTTGTCTATGCCAATTTTGAAATTTTGAATGTTTCTGGATATTAGGGGGGGGGGGGGGGGGGGGGGGGGGGAGGAAGTGAGGAGGGTATATATTGATGCGCTTGTTTTATTCATAAACAGACTATTGCCCTTCATGAAGAAGTGCAAGGGAACGATCATTCAAATCGTATTACCAGTCCAACTGATCCAACCTCATACATTAAGAAACAAGAACACATCGTAACTTGAACGCTTTGTACATATAAAAGGACAGGTTTCTAATTGTTCTTTCTTTATTTAATGCTAGAAGTAAACAATCCGAAAAGACTGGGATATCTATAGTACTTAAAAAGCACGTAAAGTTCTCTTACATCAGTCAGTACAGGACAGCACAGAACATAATGCACCTCGTCTTCTTTCATTTCTTTACATAGAGGACAAATACAAATCAACAGAGGTGTGTTATTTGTATCAAAATCTCTCTAAGCAGCTGGTTGTACTTGTCTGTCAAAAGTTTATATATACAGCAAGAAAATTACATTTCAACTTTTTATATTAAGCATTACAAAACATTATGTTTCTGCTGGCAAGTTTTGATTCAAAACAGTTAAATCAGCCATGTTAAAAAATGAATGCCAAAATATTTATAAACATTAGCACGTTCACTTGCTGCTAAGTGTCCATATTTTCTAAATACAGCTATGTTTGCTTTTATTTATATTTACGTTTATGTGGAGTGTTGATATCGTCCTATGTAGACTGTTTAACTGTGTATGTAACTCTGCTCCTGTTTAAGACAGGAAGGCTACTTTATCTACCGCACGTAATGAAAATAATTCAGAAGCATCACACTTAAATGCTGCACTATGCATTCCATTCTCCAAAAAGTGGAAAAGTGTAATGGAGAGCCCTGCTTGGCTTGGAATAATGCGTAACCTACCATTGGAGAGACTCGTATGGATGTACTGGCCAGGACATGCAGGTGTTAAAGGAATTGAGAGAGCAGACATACTGGCAGACAAGGCAGCCATAACAACTGGTTCATAGCTTGGCCATTTTGATGGATAAGAAATCTAAAGAACCATCTTAAAAAAACAAAACAAAAAAAAAAAAACAACAACAAAAAACAAAGGTCAAAGCCACTATACCATAGACAATCGTTCAGAGCTCAACATCAACAGAGGAAGTGGCTGCACATGCAGACTTGAAGGAAGGGCGAGAAACATCACCAACCAAAGAGATACTGGAATAATCTCAAGGCCAACATTGCAAAGACTCCTAGAGACTGGGGCGGGCTCATATTGGGTCTTTCCAATGGCAGAGACACAAATGACCAAGGACACGGCAACAGATAGATTTTGAATCTCTCAGGACCGCACATTTTTACAGTAAACGTATGTGGACTGGCAAGTGTGCATTAATGAAGCGATGGAAATGTGTAAAGCTGAGAGTCCATGGATGTGGATGTGTGTGCACTGGCGTGTGTGCATTTCTACGAGTATGTGCATATCTGTGTGTGTTTGTGTATGTGAGTGTGAACGCGCATGCATGTGTTGTTGTTGTTGTGTTGTTGTTGTTGTTGTTGTTGTTGCGGTTGTCACTGACATATGAATCTCTCAGGACCACATATTTTTTACTGTAAACGTATGTGAACTGGAAAGTAAGCATCAATAAAGCGATGCAGGCGTGTAAAGCAGCGAGTCCATAGATCTGGGGGTGTATATGCATTGGCGCGCGCGCGCGCGCGCGCGCGCGCGTGTGTGTGTGTGTGTGTGTGTGTGTGTGTGTGTGTGTGTGTGTGTGTGTGTGTGTGTGTGTGTGTGTGTGCGCGTGAGTGCATGCGTGCGTGCGTGCGCGCGTGTGTGTATGCGTGTGTTTGCATATATCACGTGCATGCATATTTGTTGTTGTTGTTCTTGTTGTTGTCGTCATCGTTCCTGATATATAATTACTATGTCATCTTCTTAACATTCATTTTCACATGCACACACACAGACACATACACGCGCGTGCACACACATACAAACGCTCGCGCTTACTCGTACGTATATGCACATCTGCAAATGGGCACGCACAGAAACAGTCTTGCCTGCTCGCATGCATGCACACACATACACATCATACACTCACGCACAAAAGCGCAGCGCGCGCAGCACACACACACACACACACACACACACACACACACACACACACACACACACAAAAACACACACACACACACACACACACACACACACACACACACACACACACACACACGTACACACGCATGTACGCACGCACGCAGGTGTACACACGCGTGCACACACGCAATCATGTATGTATGCCTGTATGCACAGGCACACGTACGTAGGCGCATATAAGCACATGGACATGTGCATATAGTGCATGCAGGAGCAAACTCTCACAATCCACAGATCACACACACACACACACACACACACACACACACACACACACACATACACACACACACACACACACACACACACACACACACACACTCTCTCTCTCTTACACACACACACACACACACACACACACACACACACACACACACACACATATATATACACACACACTCACACACACACACACAAGCAGTAGCATGCATGTGCGCGCACGCACGAACGCACGCACACACAGATACACACACATGCACACACACGCTCGCACCGCATACACTGGCACACACACACATGGCCCCATGTCCACGCACCTATGCACACACATATACACACACGTGTACTCTCACCACAAGCACACGCAAAAATAACAGTGGGACAGACAATGCTAGGTAGGTACCCAAAGTCTGACCACATGTTGGGCTAATGCTCGTCAAATATCTGCTTAATCGTAGCCATGAAATCCTCTTCTTAAATTCTCTCACCTTGGTCATTAATTCATTTATTCACCAGCTTTGAATCATGCTCACTGCTGTCTTTAAACTTAGCAGACGTAGTGTAGCGTATATGGATTAGCCCTCACCAGTTTACACCTCCTTGATGAAACCAAAACTGGAACATCCCTTTCTGATCATTTCTATCGATTTTTCATTTACGAAGAAAGAAAACAGCAATCGACTGGTAGCATGGCCTAGTTTTACCCGTCGTGTACAGTTTACATCATCTGTAAACGAACGAATTCTGCCTGTGATTGTAATATAAAGCGATGAATACATTAGAAAGGTCATCCCTTGATGTCATTTTAAACAAGAATAGGCCACAGTAGGTTGCTTTTCTACGGAGTCAAAAGCTTTCTCAAAGTCAGTAAAGTTAAGCTGGAAGTTTACGATTAAAACTGCTTTTATATCATGTGTACAATGTCATGTGATCAGTGGTTGAGTAGCCTCTTCCAAATCCGCTTGATATACCTCTGTGATGTTATGCAGCTCAGCCTATTCATTAGTTCTATGTTTACCACTGAACTATAATGTTTACTGCTTATATAGCATTATGATATCCATCTGTACTATCAGGATCCTCAACATTTTAGATAAAGGTTACATAATGCTTTCTGTACAGTTTTCTTAGATGATTCTCTTATCTAACATATTATCAAGCAGTTTAAATAAGAAGTCAGTAACGTGATCTCCAGTGGGTCGTTTTTTTCTTTTCCTTTCTTTTGTTTGTTCGTTTGTACGTTTGTTTTGTTTTTGTATTGGCAATTCCCCAGGATTTCCATCTGCACCAGCGTATTTACCGTTCTCTAATTCACTTACTACAATACAACCCAGATAACAACATGAACAAAAACAAAAAAAAGCAGGAAAAGGAAAATCACATGGTACAACCCTCCATATGATGGACGAGTAAAAAAAACAAACGTAGGGAAAGAATTTTTTAAAAATTCTGACAGCATCCTTCCCAAAAAGAACACAAATTGTCCAAAATATATTCAACAAGAACACCATCAAACTATCATATTCATGCATGCCTAACCTTAAAAATATAATTGATTCATCCAACAAAATGAAAAGCAACACAGCAAAGAAAGGGTGAAGAAAGGAAATCCTGCAATTGTACTACAAAAGAACAGTGTCCCTTAAGCAACAAATGCCTCTATAACAACATTGTATACCAAGCCACACTGTGACATCAGAAAATGAAAAAGAAACATACATAGGGATCACTGAAAATCACTCAAAACCAGATATGCAAACCATAAACAGTCATTCAACAAAGTAAAATACAAAAAACCAAACAGAACTGAGCAAATATATTTGGGGACTTAAAGACAAAAAAATAAACTATAACATATCCTGGAAATCATAAAAAGGGCATCACCATACAATAACATTTCAAAAAGATGCAACCTATGTTCAACAGAAAAATGGTTAATACTATGCAAACCATACTTAGCAACCCTAAATACTAAAGTAGAAATAGTAAACAACTGCAGGCACAAATGGAAATCGTTGTCAGCAAAACACACAACACGTGCAACTAAATCCGCACGTGCAAACAGTGACATTAGGCCATATAACACCGGCAGTAGGGCGACCCAACACCATCCTGAGGAGAGCCCTCGAAACAGATCTGTTGATGATTTTAAAACTTCCTTTTTACCATACTATTTTAACAAATATATATATATATATATATATATATATATATATATATATATATATATATATATATATATGTATATACGCACGCACATACACAACCCGCGCGCAAGTGCGCGCAAGTGCGGGGTGTGTGTGTGGGTGGTGGGGTGGTGGTGGTAGTGGTGGTAGTGGTGGCTCTGTGTGTGTGTGTGTGTGTGTGTGTGTGTGTGTGTGTGCGTGTATATATATATATATATATTTTTTTTTAAAAAATGTGATTAAAAAAGAGATTAAAAAAAACACCAACAAGCTTGTTTCTAGCTCTCTGCTCTCTCGCTGGCGCTCTAGTTTTTATTTGTGATATATATATATATATATATATATATATATATATATATATATATATATATATATATGTGTGTGTGTGTGTGTGTGTGTGTGTGTGTGTGTGTGTGTGTTTAGTTGTGTCTGATCGTTAACTAGGCACATGATGATTTACTTTCACTGCACAATGATATGAGGCGTGACACCCGCATATGTCGTAAACCTGACCAGGGTAGGAAAACAAATGTGCGGAGCTAAACAGCGATGAATAATACATTTTATGGAGAAACAGACAGACGACAGACAGACAGGCACACGGGGATGAATAATACATTTTATGGAGAAACAGACAGACAGACAGACAGACAGACAGACAGGCACACACACACACACACACACACACACACAGAGAGAGAGAGAGAGAGAGAGAGGAGAGAGAGAGAGAGAGAGAGAGAGAGAGAGAGAGAGAGAGAGAGAGAGAGAGAGAGAGTAAAGGTGGTAGTCTGTCTAGGAATGATTTTCGTTCTTAATAATTGCGCGAAGCTAAGAGAACACTATACAATAAAATGAATAGCATTAATGTTCTGATTCTTTCTGGGTTTTGCCCGTGTCCAGTTTGGCAATCTAAACAATATGATATAATGGTGACGGTCTGATTTGCAGTCAAAACAGAATAAGTGTATTGTAACACAACTGCACGAGCTAAATGAAAACACTACAGCACAGTGTAACCACTGGGAAGAAGAAGGAAGGAAGAGAAAGGGAAAGGAAAGGAAAAAGGAGTGGAACACAAAAGACATTTCCAAATTTCTAAAAAAAAAGCTGGCGAATTTAAAATTTGCTTCAAAATGACAGTTTGCATTTTGCTGCATCCCATTTTTAATATGATGGAGGTGAAGAAGTTTTCTGTTTAATTTCTAATCAAACACGGGATTTCGATATACAGATTATAAACAACGTCGTCCCTCTTCTTCAACACTCTTGTTCACTCTTGTAATATAGATACTTTGAAAATCGGAACATAATGAAGGCAAAGAAAAGATCCATAGAAAGATGCGCATTTCTGCTAATACGTGCTGGAATACATTGTACACTGACTGATAAACCAGCTAATTCAGTATTTCCAAACCACGTTGCAGTGCCAGTACATCTACCTTTATGATTCTAAACACGTTTCAGGAAATGCAACCCAAGTAAATTACACTCATCCTGCATATGATTCGCGCGAACCACACTCTAAGCTTACAATCAGATTTAGGTACATAGGAAAACAAAATTACTCTGCTGTTGGTTTTATTTTTTTGTTTGTTTTCGTATTGTACTTATATTTCAACTGTTAATCTATGTGTAATATGTATGTAAAAGACGTGATTTTAATTTTCTCCAGTTTCAATAAAACTGTTCAGCAATGCTGGCTGTTTGTAAACTTTAGCCGTATTAAAACTTTCATTATGCACACATATGTTTGCGTCATGCATTGCTTTTCAAAAACTGGAAAAAAGTTTCCTCAATATTTGTTACGAAATTGCTAGTGTAAAGCCTGCATTTGGTAAATGAAATCGTTTCCTTCATCTGAAACACATCCACCAGCATTTCTTGCAAACGACCTGCAACATCAAGTGGCCAGACAAGACGCCCAGCTTTGAAGTTCTGGCCAACTGTGGATTTCCCAACGTCGAGAGTTCACTCATTAAACAGTCCTCGGCGAAGTGCAGGGCGTGTCAATGGCATGGAGGACAGCAGGATTCCTCACATTCTCCTGCACTGTCAGCTGAGGGGGGGGGGGGGGGGGGGGGGGAGGTAGACTACTTTTCGGTCACAGAGTTATTCTGAAGGCAACCCTGAGAGCTGCTGTGTGGGCACACTAAACTGAAAACACACTGTCCTTGATAGATCCTTGCTGCAGAATTCTGGCCTGTCAAAACACAAAGATTTTAGGGATGAACAAAGGCGCTGCCATTCGGGAAAAGAGAAACAGGAGGAGGAGTAGGGTCTCCCCCCCCCTCCCCCCCACCACATCTCTTACCAAGCTGAAATCTTTCCTCCCTCTCTGCAATGTCTTGGGCCGACCATGTGCCTTAAAGACAGGCTTCCATTCGCACAGGACACATTCTAGCCCATGAACTGCTCGCCTACTCGTCTGTCAAACCAAACAGGGCTCAGCGTGACGTATTACTTTCATGTGCACTGACGGTATGGTGTGCATGACCTTGATGTTCAGGGATCGTGTAGTACGACACTCTGTCATGATGTGCATTGACAATGTAGTATGACACATTACCTTGATTCAGATGAATGATGTGTGCCATATTACATTGATGCACATGGGAAATGTGAAACTTTATGTTAATGTGATGTATACGGTATGATTTGATTGAATGTGCGTCGTTAAGGTAATGTGATGCACCACCTTGATGCACATAAATGACATATTATAACTCATCGCTTTGATATGCATTGACGATGTTTGAAATGACGTTTCAATTACTTGTACGAGTTATGTGACATGGTACATTACCTTCACGCGCAATGATGATGTGGTTTTTAGACATCACCTTAACGTACCTTGATGTGCATGCTCTTCATGTAAAATGATGTATAACGACTGACTGAAAGGAGTAAAAGGTGAAACGAAGGTAATTCATTTAAGATATTTCAGGGTTGGTGATGGCGTTACCTTTCTGTCCTATGCTTGCTGTGATCTTTGACGTTACCTGTATCGTCACATATTAACAGGAACATCACGTTAGAATTCATCAGGCAACCAATAAGGAAAAACATAACAATTAAAAAGATCATATATTGGTATCCTACCTGTCTGTATCGTCTGAAATTCTATAAATAATTAAAAATAGACCGGCTTCCACCTTTTCATATCACACGTTCTTAGGGCGGCCCAGTGGATAACACTTTTGCCGTAGAGGGAGAGAATCACAGGTCGTCCGTTCGGATCTCGAGCAGATCAGCATTCGTCTTTTCTCCCTTTCCCACTGAACCCTAAGCGGTGGTCTGGGTGCTAGTCTTTCGGGCAATGTGACGACGAGCCGAGGCTCTGTATGCAGCCTGCATCAGGTGCACGTAAATGAAGCCATGGCGACAACGGAGGGAGGAGTTGTCGTCCCTGACCACACTGCCTTCTGCCACAAGATCTCTACACTGACGGGTCAGCAAGTCCAGTCAGAGTGTTTGTAGCACAGCCGACCCACCCGGGTCGTCTGAGGGCTGACTGCAAGTTGACATCCAAACCGGATACAAATTTGAACGTCCAAACTTGACCGATCCAGATAATGAGATACAGCAGGCAGAGAGACGTAGGTGGCGCCACGCGCTGTGACGATGCAACACGCTCTTTCCCCCCGGGAGAGCAGAGTGAGAAATTTGCTTTAAGAATACAGTTAGACAACACAGTACAATGAAATACAACGCAACGCAGTAGAATTCAATGAAGTACAATGCAAAACTATGCAATGCAATGCAGTACATAAAATGCGGTGCCCGTATTGCATTACATACCAACACGATGTGGTACAAGAAATTGTGTAGTTCAGCAGTGAACCATGCGGTACAACATAATACAGTCAAAACTGTACAAAACAAAACCGTACAATCATGTGCAGTAAAACGGCATGCAGTACTTAAACAGCATACAGTACAACATAGTTGAAAGTAAAGGACAGTACAATACAAATACAGTACAAGACAATTCAGTACCATACAGTACAATGCAGTTCAGAAAAGTACAACCTGGTGCAATTTGATACATTTCAAGACAACACAGCATTCCTTAATACATCGCAGTGCAGTGCAAGACAAAACATCTCACTGTAGTGCAACACACACACAGGACAAGGCAGCACATTACACTACAGTACAACACAGGACAACACAGTACGCTTACAGCACAAACACAAGGCAACGCGGTACACTGCAACACAATACAGTACAAGACAACATAGTATTCTACAACTACACACAATAGAGTACAAAGTGACACAGCACACTACAACGCAACAGAAAACAGCGCAAGATAATAAGGCACAGCACAGTTTTAACACAATACAGTACAACACAATACAGGACAACATAGTACGTACAACACAATACACTACAACACAGTGCAGTACAACACACAATAAAGTATAACACAACACAGTGCAACATAATACATTACAACACAGTGCAATGTAACACAACACAGAGGACACAGCGCAGCAAGCACACACATCACATGTACATGGCGTGGTGTGTGTGTGTGTGTGTGTGTGTGTGTGTGTGTGTGCGTGTGTGTGTGTGTGTGTGTGGGGGGTGGTGGTGGTGCAGATCCTGGGCACCATGTCATGGCAGTCTTACTTTCAGCGGGTGCTGTCAATTCGGAGCAGCCAGGAGGCCCAGTGCTTCTCCGTGGTGGCCGGGTTCGGGTCTCTGCTTTTCGCCATGTCACATTTTCTTGTGGGGCATACTCCACCGTGGCTTGTGGGTACAGGCTCAGTAGTCCATCCCCACCCTCCATCCCCTCCAAAAAAAATCCTGCCACTAAAAGATTTCTCTCCCCCCCCCCTTTTTTTTGTGCCTTTTTTTCATCTTATTCTGTTTGCTGTCCCATGTTCTGTGCAACCTCAATGGCACTGCACTCACGCCGCTCATTCCGAACCCCCGTCCACAGCCACAGCCCGGCCCACCGCAGTCCCGCTGCCGGCAATCCACAGGGAACAGCCAATGTCAAGTCGTCAAGAGGCAACCCACCAGAGGAGACACTGCACCGCCGCCGAGTCACTTCGGTGGTGTTCATTGAAAAGACTCGGCAGCAGTGCAGAATAAAGAATATTTCTTGCATACCCATTTATTCCAAGACCCCGTCGTTAACCGAATGGATGGTCGGGTCTCCTGTGGTCGTCTGATTTATCAAAACAAAGTCAGGCGTGGTGTTATGAACTTAGTCCGTTTGTGTGTATGTCTTCTGTTAGAAACGTGGAACGAGTGAAAGTTGTATAGGATTCATGTATGATATTTGAATACCTCCTGTCATTAGTTGATTCTGTATCTCCCTCTCCTCTCCTTCACCCTCTCCTTTCCTTTCCCCCCCTCTCTCTCTCTCTCTCTCTCGCTCTCTCTCTCTCTCTCTCTCTCTAACCTGTCTGTTTCGACTAATTTTACTTTTGGCATGTAAACCGAAAGAACCGACAGAAATCTATCAATTTTCTTCTATAAAGCGTTTCAGCTGCGTCAAGTTGCTGTCTCGTGAAACGTTACATTTAACTTTATTATTTGTATATAAAACAAATTAAAAAAAAAAAAGACTTGTGTGAAATGATTGTTCAATTACTCCCCATCATGAGAGGCAATGGTCTGTTAAATTAAAACTGTGCGGTGTGCTCGACAGCTGCAGGGTGATGTTTTTCGCTAGTGGGCTCTGCAGTCATGAAATACGGGCTGGTACACCCATGGGGATGCTACTTTAAGGCTGTTATGAGCTGCATCCTGTAGTCTGATTTACCTCTGTTCAGGAGCAGTTATGTCTCTTGATATCTTAATGGAGTGTCCTGCGCGTGCCTGTACCCATCGTCAAGACAGCGCAGGCCTCCAAGGGTGGTACAGGACTGCTCTAAAGGCAGGTGAGGACAGTGTTCTCTGGGTCCTCCTCAGCACCTTCGGGTGTTTCTTTTTCTTTTTTCTAAAAACATCTGAATCTAAAACATCTGAATCTCTCTCTCTCTCTCTCTCTCTCTCTCTCTCTCTCTCTCCCTCTCTCTCTCTCTCTCTCCTCTCAACTTTCCGTGTAATTCGTTCCCAGTTCTGTTTATTCAATGTGTCTCTAAAACCCCTTGACAACTACCTCTAACCATTTCTCTCTCACCTTTCTCTCCTCGTCACATCTCTATTCTTCTAAGAGAAAAACAATTGCATAAATACTTGTATGCGTCGGCAACCATCTCATCTCTTTCTCTCTCTCTCTCTCTCTCTCTCTCTCTCTCTCTCTCTATATATATATATATATATATGTGTGTGTGTGTGTGTGTGTGTGTGTGTGTGGCATGTCGACCAGTCGGATTGCCTTTAATTGCCCTCTAACAGATGAAAACAAAGGATGTACATCAGTTCGTTGTCCACGAATTCTGTCTTTGGGTTCGGACAACAGCAAAACGTAAGCATTCAGCCTGACTTCCGGTCAAAGATTCGATGAGAGAGCGGTGTCTCTCTGTCTGTTGCCCAGCGCGTATTGCTCAGTATACTACGCTCTGCGCAAGAAGAGTGTCTGCCTCGACAACAGTTTCAATAGACATGTTCTCTGAGCACTCATAAACACTAGAGCCGTTCTATAGAAACAGTTTGGAAAGGTATCTTCTGAAAAGTGCTATCTTTGACGACACGTGAACCTTTTACATATCGTTTGATACATATATGCAAGCTCGCGTAAGCACTGAAGTGCGTGTGCGCGTGCGTGCGTGCGCGCGCGCGCGCGCGCGCGCGCGTGTGTGGTGCGTGCGTGCGCGCGCACGTGTGGTGTGTGTTGTGTTTTTTTTTCCAACAGTTAAGCAAATATGATGTCACTTTGCCTTCCGTAATTTATTGTCTCCCAAATGACGACTTGAACTTCAGAAGTTCCATTGTTTTACAGTACACTATACATTCAGACATGTATAGTTTTCATTTGTTCGCTGTTGCTGTCAGTGATATCGGATTTTGCGCTTTAAAACGCTGGGGCTGAGGAGCAGACTAGGGTGGAAGAAAGGAGGGTGCAACAATGAAAGAAGCTCCATGAAACAATCAATGGATGTCGGAGCAGGGCAAAACTAATCCTTGTGGGGATGTTTTTTCATCAATAAGATGAATTGCCTTCTTTCAGCTTCGGTGTCGAAATGTCCTACATGAAAGAGATTTTGCAGGCACGACTAATACCCCGTGTCATTACAATATGTTGGGTTTTTTGTTTGTTTGTCTGTTTGTTGTGTTTTTGTTTCTCTTCTGTTCGGTTTTTTTTTTGGTGGTGGTGGTGGTGGTGGGGGGGGGGGGGGGGGGGGGGGGGGTATGTTTCGTGTCTTTTTCTCATAACATCAACAGTCACCGTTTTCTACCTCTGTTGACAGTGATGCTGTTGGTTCCACGTCTTTGTTCACCTACACATTATATTGCACCATATGACATTACATCACATTGTGCCACATCATAGCACATCACATCACATCACATCGCATCGCAACCACATCACATTACACTACATTACTGTCCAGGTATAGGAGCAGTGTCGGCAGCCGTTTGCTGTCTGTAGATAGTTCTGTGCTTGGTCATCATCAGTGATTGCTCAAAACAGTACAGCACAGCACAGTACAGTACAGTACCGTATAATACAATGCAGTACAGTACAGCACAGTACAGCACAGCACAGTATAATACCATATAATACAACGCAGTACAGTACAACACATCACAATGAATAGTGTGTTGTCCAGATCGGAAAACAGTGTCAGCAGCTGTCATGTCATCTTTAGATAGAGCTTGAGTCATTCTCAGTGTTCATTGATACATTACATTGCACTGCATTACAGTACATTACTATGTATTACATAACATTGCATTACATCACATTAGATAACATCACTTTACATTACAATCGGATTAGATTATATTGCATTACGTTACATTACATTTACATCACATTGCTATGTATTACATTACATTACTATGCATTACATTACATTACATTACAATAAATTACATTACATTACAAGGTTGTTCTTTTCTTGGTCTGGGACCAGTGTCAGTAGGCATCATGTCGTACTTAGACGCTGTTTGGGCCCATTTCTATTCCTATGTCCAATCAATCATTACATTACATTACAATACATTACATTACATTGCATTGTGTGTGTTTTCAGACCTGGGAGCAGTGTCAGCAGATGTTATGTCGCATTTAGAAAGTGCTGGGTTCTTTCTCCGTGATCATCACACGTCACGTCACGTCACGTTACCTTACCATATGTTACGTTACGTTACGTTACGTTACGTCACATGATGTGTTTTCCTGGTTAGATGCAGTGTCAGAAACCGTCATGTCATCTGTAGAAAGTACTTTGCTCATATATTTCCCCATGTTCGCTCAAATATCACAGTATGTTACACTACATTGCATTGCATTGTGATACATTACATTACATTACATTACATGGTGCGTGGTTTCCTGTCTGGGAACAGTGTCTGCAGCTGTCATGTCGCACGTAAATAGAGCTTGGGTCGTTTCTCCAGGCTAATGCACACATTCCTTTCCATTCCATTCCATTCCGTTCCATTCCATTCCATTCCATTGCCATTACATGGTGTGCCACTGTTGAAATCTAGGAGCAGTGACGGCGGCTGTCATGTTGTCTATGGACTGGACTGTTCCATCCTTGAGTCGTCCTGCATGTTCGCTCATTACAAATTACATTACATTACATTACTATCCAGGTCTAGGAGCGGTGTCATCGGCCGTCATGTCGCCTGTGGAAGTTCCGTCTTTGGGTCATGCTCCAGGTTCGCCCACACATTGCATTACATAACATTACATTACAATACATTAAATAACATTATATCACAGTATACCACTGTCCAGGTCTAGGAGCGGTGTCAGCGGCCGTCATCTCGTCTGTGGACAGTTCCGTTCTCGGATCATCCTCCATGATTACGCACAACGTGTACAGGGCTACCCTAAGACCCAAGGTGAGTGGACTGAATTTCCTTTACCAACAGTCTGGGTGAGCTCAGCCTGCACACCAGCTGACTGACTTCGTTTTCCCAATCTGATCGTCACAAATATAACCGTTTCTAAGGAAGAGTGTTTGGCTGTTCGATTAAGATCCTCTAATCAAGATTTTTTTGGCACTGTTTCACTGTTAGAACAGATGTATGTGTGTACATTTGGAAGTGCCATCTTGAGAAGACTGCATGAGCAAAGGAGAGCATCACTCTTTTGTTTTTGATTGTTTGTTTCGGTTTCGGGGTTTTTAGTTTTTGTTGTTGTTCTTTTACTGTCTCCATATAACGATGTTGCCTTATCACTGTGAAATGCTTACCATGTTTTGTCAGAGGCAGCTCCCCAATTGTCATGCGTTCCTTTACGTGCGCTAAGGGCATGCTACACACGGGATCTCAGTTGATGGTATTGTCTCCTCGGAAAGACCCTGGCAATGATGTTACACCTGGGGATAGGGAGAGAAGGGATGATGTGACGGGTTGTGTCCAAGTGACAGACATTGCACATAAGTTTATGAGGTTTACACAAATATGGGGTATCAAAACCATGCTAACGACAAACCGTGTATATCTCCGAGTGGTTTAATCAAAATAAAGGGGGGGTTTAAAGGTGGTGGGTCCTGTGTATGTCGGATCAGAACAGGCACTACGATTACTTTTGAAGTGGCTCAGCAGCAATGCAGTGTCCTCCAGCTGGTAGGTTGCCCTATGACGTAGATATTCTGCATGGACTGTCCGTGATGAAAATGCGACACACCTGCTTGAAATGGATGGGTAATTGGACCCTGTGTGTGTGTGTGTGTGTGTGGTGTGTGTGTGTGTGTGTCTGACGCGCATTGCGCATGCGTGCGTGCGTGCGTGCAGGTTGCGTGAGAGAGAGATAGAGAGGGGGGGGGGGGGGAGGGGGGGAGGAAGGGTTAGAGTTCTGTGTAAATGAGTATGTGAGCACGCAGTAAGAATATGAAGAGCAGGCCTGACAGATGTACAAAATGTGTGTACACGTGGAGATGTGGCGAGGGAAACGAGATTGGAAGGACAGGCAAGTAAACCCACGCTTGTTTATTTCTCTTCCTCCTCTCTCCTCTCCCTCCATTCATCCTCCCCTTGCATTCTTCCCGATCACCTCCTCACCTCCCTTGTCTGCTCAAGTAGATGAGACAAATTAGCAAGTAAATGGCGCTGGGCTCAGTTCCGACCAATCACACACATGTTTTACAGAAGTTGACGAATCATGAAGCCCGACGTACAGTTTCATATCTATAAACAAAAGGTGACAAAACAACATTCAAGATCAATGAAAACGAAGAACGAGTGGTCACTTACCTCCTCAAATTGGGCGCAAAGTGGATGTGAATGATTTCATCGTCCAATTTTCAACGTCCATTTTGCGCCCAGTTTTTAAGAGGTAAGTGATTAGCTCGTTCTTTGTTTTCATCGTCCTGAATGCTGTTTAT